>CAUZXS010003421.1:0-5000 GCA_963585895.1 Sepioteuthis lessoniana
CTTATGAGCTCGTCTCTGCTTCTCCAGCAGTGTCCTGTGAGTCTGGTTCGTCTAACTTGGATAGTTTTCGTGACGGGAGGCAGGTGGCCGTATAGATGGTGCTTTGTGGGGTGTTGAATTATTCAATATTGTTCTCAACATTCTTGTGTCATTACCGTCTAGCATCTTCTCCAGCAGTTTTCTTAGCGTCCAAATTTGTCAAAGAATAGTTTGTAGGTAACATTTTCAAATGACCTATTGCTCATTTGTTTGTACAATTGAATTATTGTTATTGAACGCTCATGATTCAAGTTAATATCAATCATTTGTTTGCACACAGTTAAATGGCTTCGAGTACAGTAAATAATCAAACAGTTCTATTTGACGCATAGATGTGACCCTGCCACTCAGGCTCAAAGTGGACCTGGAAGTATTAGCAATGAAAGGGTACTCTAGATTTTCCAAAGCTTCATGACTTAAGCGTCACTACCAGATCCAGTTTAGTGTCAAATCCAGGACACTCGTTGGGATGGGGAGAGTTTTTTCCTCTGCAGAGATGCAGCCGGCGTATGGTACAGCCGCCTCCATCCACCCTTCAACCGACTTAGCTTTAAAAAGAAAGTATGCTTGTAATTGCTGAGATTATTTTTGTATCAAAACTTCATGACTGCCCAGTCGACTGTGGCTGCAGAATACACCGACTGCGTCTCTGCAAAAGAGTAAGACCCCACGGCAAGGAATTTCTTGGATATGACATTAAAGCAGCAGATGGTGAGGTTCCAGCCTTGGAGATTTACAGAATGTAAAGTACCCCCTCATTTTCATTGCTCCAAGATCCACTCTGGCTCGGAGTGGTAGCACCTGATAGGGTCCTATCTATGGGTCAAGTTGTACAAACTATGTGTGCAAACAAAAAACTTATGTTAAATTGTGACTGTTATATAGCAATACTTGAAACCATTTAACTGTGAACAAAAAAGAACTCAGGCTCTTTTATGAATATTATCTACAATTGTTTTCACAATTCCTTTTTATATTTAATATATATGTATAAAGATGATTTGACATTAAATAACCAACAATAGTTGATATGCCATAAAACCCAATCAAAACAAATCCTATATATTTAATATATAATAATAAAAAGTATTTGGTATTAAATACCCAACCAAACTAAACTAAATATATATATATATATATATATATATATATATATAAAGAGGGTTTGGCATTAGATAACCCACAATAGTAGATATGTAATTTACGAAGCTCTTTGCTTCGATGTGGCACAAGGCCGATTGAATGGGGCACCCAATGAGACTCGAACTCACTCTTGTAGGTTTGCTAGTCAAGCTTGCTAACCATTACACTACCCGAGGTGCCCTCCACAATAGTAGATATGCCATAAAAACAAACCAACACGAATATTTTAAAGCAATGTCATCAGGAAAAAATCAGTCACTTTAAATTTTAATAAGATAAGACGTTATCTTTGTCCCATAATATTTGTTATATTTACATATATATTTCATGTGTGAAAATGGAACAACATTCATGGGACAGAGGTTTTAATAATATTTTTCTTTTGAGAGTTTTTCACACCAGCGTTAGCTCATGGCTTTTCACTGGAATCTGAACAACAGCAAGTCTCCTCGAATCTGTAGGACTCTTGTCAATATCACAGCCGATCTTAACAGTGCTGTAGTTTAGATGGTCTCGGCTTGTCTTTCGATATTTAATTCCTCCAGTCCTCTTTGGGGATTGTTCCGAGCCCACTGATTACAATTGGTAACGTCATCAACTTCATGCTCCATAGCTTTTTTTGGTTCTCAAGCAAGATCTCTTTTCTTATTTATTTTTTTTATTTTCACTTTGTGGTCCAAGGGGACGGTAAAGTCCACTATTCGGCAGGTTCTCTTTCTTTTTTATTTATTTATTTTTATTTTTATTTTTTTTTTTTTTTTTTTGTTGTTGATTATCACTAGGTCTGATCTTCAGGACGGGATTAGGTAATCTGTTTCTATATCAAAATCTCAGAGAATTTTGAGCATTTCATTCGTGAAGACGGACTCTGATTTGTGCATATACCATTTGGATGTATAGCTATCATTATTATTTACTTATAAGAGTTTTTCACATCAGCTAACGCTGATGGTCTTTCACTGGAGATTGAGTGACAGCAAGTCTCCAGGACTCTTCTCGGTATTCTGGCCGTCTTCAATAATGCTGTTGTTTGGATGGTCTCCACTCGGCCGCCAACTTCTAAATCCTTCCAGGCTCTTTAATAATCCTTTAGTTACTGTGCCAAAAGTAGCAATCACAATTGGTATAATTGTCACCTTCATGTTCCATAATTTTTCAATTCTCTAGCAAGGTCGAGGTACTTATCTCTCTTTTCATATTCTTTCTGTTTTATTCTGTGGTCAGCCAGGACAGCAAAGTGGACAATTTTGCAAATTTTTTTTTTTTGTTTCTTTTTTTTTTTTTTTTTTTTTTGTTGTTGATTATTATAAGGTCTGGTCTTCTGGCCGAGATTAGATGATGCGTTTCTATCTCAAAGTCCCATAGTAGTTTGTGTGTGTCATTTTCTAGAACAGGTGCTGGGTTGTGCATATACCATTTGTTGGCATGGTCAAATTTAAATTTCTTTCACATTTCCCAGTGGATCCCTTTGCCAACCTAGTCGTGTTTAGCCTTGTACTCCTTCTGTGCTAATTTGCTGTATTCGCGTATTATGTGATTGATGGTTTTAGCCCTTCCGAGTTTTTCAAACCAGAGTGTGATGATGGTTTTTCACTGGAATCTGAGTGACAGCAAGTCTTCTCAGATCTCAAGGACTCTTCTCAGTATTCTGGCCGATCTCAGCATTACTTAGTTTGGATGGCCACGATTCTTCATCCGATTTTTAATTCTACCAGCCCCCTTTCTAATACTTTGGAGATTGCTCCAAGCGCGGCAATTGCAATTGGTATTACAGTCACCTTCATATTTCACTGCTTTCTCTAGAAAGGTTCAAGTATTTGTCTCTGATTTCACTTTCTTTGAATTTCAATCCGAAGTCCGCTGAGATGGTATTTATCGCTAGGTTTGGTCTTCTGGCCAGGAATTGGCGATCTTTTTGTATCTCAAAATCACAGACTATTTGGTGCGTCTGATTCTCCTGGACGAATTATGGTTTGTGCATTTACCATTTGGTAGTATCATCGAATTTCAATTTCTTGCACAATTCCCAGTGGATCACCTTCTCCATCCAGTCGTGTCTAGTCTCGTGCTCCTTTGGCGCTAGTTAGCTACGTTCATTTAGGGTGTGATTAATGGTGTCATTTCTATCACCACATAGCCGACTTCAGCTGGTGGTCTTTCACTGGAGTCTAAGTAACAGCTTGTCTCCTCAGGTTTCCTGAACTCTTCTCAGTATCCTAGCCAATTTTAGTACTGCTGTGGTCTGGATGGTTTTAGTTATTCTTTTAATCCCCAGATCATTGTGTCTCGTGGAAACTCTTCCAAGGGCTTCGACTACGGCTGGCATCGCAGTAACCTTCATGTTCAATAAGTTTTTGAGTTCTCCGGCAAGGTCCAGGTATCTGATGTGTTTTTCAATTTTTTTCATTCTGTGGTTTGCTGGAACGGGAAAATCCTCAGGATGACAAGTTATTTTCTTCTTGTTAATTAGTTAATTATTATCATCATTATTATTATTATAGAAGAAGAAGAAGAAGAAGAAGAAGAAGAAGAAGAAGAAGAAGAAGAAGATTGGTTTGGTTTGGATTCTTTGTTTAATGGCATATCAACTTTTGTAGGTTATTTAATGCCATAGCCATTCTCCTAGAAGAACATTGGTGGTGCTATTTAGCTGGGAGGATAAGGGGGTTCATACCTTTCCCAAGGGTATTTGCCCGAAAGTGAACGTAATAGCGCGACTGGAGTTTGAACTCGCATATTACGATTCCGAAGTCCATCGCTTTAACCATTACACCACGAGGACACCCCCCCAGAAGAAGAAGAAGAAGAAGAAATAAAAATATCTCACGACATAGAATAAGGAGGATAGTCACATTAAGTAATCGTTAAAAAGAAATTACATGGTGGGTATGAGAGGGAATGTACAATATTTGATATAGGTCAGCAATATTTAATTTTTAAAAAATGGGAGGAAATGCGGAGTAAATATATATATATATATATATATATATACCCAATATTTTTTTTTAAATCTCGTAACTGTCAAATTGCAAGGATCAAAGACAAAGTGCATAAAAGCATAAAAGTAATTGTCAGTTGAAACAGAGTTAATGAGCTCCTGGAAGTGCTGGTTGCATTTCTCTTCACGCTAATGCACATGGGAAATGCATGATTCATGGTCATGTGAGAAAAAAAAACTCTTGATTTCAAAATAAGAGACTGTTGTTCAGGCACCATTCTATATGTAATCAGATCATGGTTCTATGCAAGCCTTCACAGCTATAAACAAATCACCTCTGGAAGCAATTTTATAGTTCACTTATGAACCATTTGGTACTCATGCATTGAGTTTGATTTGGTTTGGTTTAGTTTTATGGCATATCATCCATTGTAGGTTATTTAATGTTAAATCCTCTTTATACATATATATTAAATATATAGGTTTTGGTTTGGTTGGGGCTTATGGCATATCATCCATTGTAGGTTATTTAATGCCAAATCCTCTTTATACATATATATTAAATATATAGGTTTTGGTTTGGTTGGGTCTTATGGCATATCATCCATTGTAGGTAATTTAATGCCAAATCCTCTTTATACATATATATTAAATATATAGGTTTTGGTTTTGTTGGATCTTATGGCATATCATCCATTGTAGGTTATTTAATGCCAAATCCTCTTTATACATATATATATTAAATATATAGGTTTTGGTTTGGTTGGGTCTTATGGCATATCATCCATTGTAGGTTATTTAATGCCAAATCCTCTTTATACATATATATTAAATATATAGGATTTGGTTTGGTTGGATTTTCTGGTATATCAAGCATTGT
>CAUZXS010003421.1:15000-25000 GCA_963585895.1 Sepioteuthis lessoniana
ATTTTGTTTTTTCTGCCTTTCTTCATATATATATATATATATATATATATATATATATATATAATGCAATCATGATAGAGATATCAAAATTCCGTTAAGCTTTTAAAATCCCCATGTTTTAAAAGTGTTCTCGAATCTACGTAAAAATGTTATGCCGAAACATTAACACACACGCACATACTCACGCACACACACACAGATATATATATATATATATATATATATACCAGGGAAAGGAGTAGCGCCCTTCCCTACACCTCAGTGTAGAAGCGATTAAAAAGGGAGCCTTCTGTTCGCCGTCGACTACGGTCGCTAACCTAACTAACTATACATATATATATATATATATATGTGTGTGTGTGTGTGTGTGTGTGTGTGTATGTGTTCAGAGTTCGGCAAAAATGTTTATTGGATTAATGAATTCAGTTTTGCGGGTATGTTTTTTTATTCTCGTGTTTATTCTTTCTTTCAAACGTTCTAATAATTCTTTTGATCTGCCAATCTTGAAAGGAATTCATAATTTTTTCAAAAGAGCCATCTATGGCAAACCAAGTACTTTCTATTTATATCCGAACCATTATCAATGTAAAGTTTCTGATAATTAAAATTGTTTAATATTCAAACTAAACTATTGTTTTCTTTTCTTTTTATCGCCTAGGTGAGGCTTGTTTATATATATATATATATATATATATGTGTGTGTGTGTGTGTGTGTGTGTGTGTGTGTGTTTGTAGGTGGGTGTGTGTGGTGCATTCAATAAGTTTCCAGACTTTTTTGTACAGACATTTAAAATTATCGTAGACTCTTGAAAGAGACCTGGGTTCAATCCCAGGTCGAGTCATACCAAAGACTTTAAAAATGGAACTTGATACCACCTTGCTTAACATTATAAGGTACGGTTCAAGGGTAAAGTGGAGCAATCCAGGGAATGGAGTAGCGCCCTCCCCTACACCTTGGTGTAGTAGCTATCGAAAAGGGAGCCTTCGGGTCACCCTCGACTACGACTATTGCAATACATCTTATGAGATGACTGACCAATTTTTATGATTTCAGGTTCAAATGAACAGCTACAGCAGCAATTGGAATACACCTTACTAAAGCCTGATTGTCACAGCTGGTGAATTTCAAAAATGCAATCTGGACGTGAAGACAACTTAGAAGAACGATATACAATAAAATTGTGTTTTAAAAAATCCCACAGAATCGTATGCAATGCTTCAGACTGCTTTTCGACCATCTTGCATGAATCGAGCATCAGTTTTTCAGTGTCATAAGAGATTCAAGGAAGGCAGGGAGTCTGTGAGGGATGATGAGAGGTGTGGGACGAGTAAGGAAGTCAATACACCACAGTTGATTGGCCAAAGGGTTAGAGTTAGGGTTACTATGTTGAGGTTTCAAGAGAGTTCAGGAAGAGATTCCGTCGGAAGGGGCCAGCAATCTTCAAATCGGGTCAGTCGTATTTCCACCAGGACAATACACCCGTCCACAACTCCATCCTTTCCACAGACTATTTGACCAAGATGAGCATCAAGACAGTTCGTCACCCTCCCTATAGTCCAGACGTTGCTCCCTGTGACTTTTGCTTATTCCCTAAGCTCAGAGGTTGTCGTTATGAGACAATTGAGGAGATGAAAGAGGCTGTGACAAAGGTCATTGACACGTTCACACAAGACGACTTCCATGGGGCCTTCTAGAAGTTGTTGGAACGGTACACCAAGTGCATTGCAGGCGGAGGAGATTACTTCGAAGGAGACTGAAGTTTTATGTGTGTACTATCAATAAAAATGCCCATACGAAAAAAGTCTGGAAACTTATTTAATGATCCTCGTGTATATATAAATATATATATATAACCCTCTGCACAAGCGGGATGCGATACAAGGTCAATTTTTAAGCGAATTTAAACGGATTTGAATTCAGAGATTTCCTTCTCTTAGACTGGATGCCATGCCAAGTTTAAGGTTTCTATTGTTTAATGGCATGTCAAGCTTCTTGGGTTATTAATGCTAAATCTATCCTTCAAGAAGAACAGTAGTGGTACTATTTTACCAATTGCAAGGAGGATAAAGGAGTTCATACCTCTAACAAGGGTATTTATCCAAAAGTGAACGTAATACCGCCACTGGGATTCGAACTCTTTTACTATCATTTTATAATCCGGCGTTTTAACCATTACACCACGAAGACTCTTTAGGGTATCTCGTCTGCTTTTCTATTTACCGTTGGCTGGAGGGAAAATGTTGGATTCATACCTTTCCGAAAGCGCTATGGGATATGCAAACATTTTCGACCAGAGTTTGAACTCGGGTTCACAGTGTCCATTTCTTACCACAATATATATATATATATATATATATATATATATATATATATATATATATATATATATATATATATATATATATATATATATATATATTCTTTCACCCATTCTGGCATCTATTTATAAAGATGTTCTTCCTCCACATCATAATAATCCTCTTATTTACTCGTTTAGGCGCAGTTGCGGTTCGAGTTACATACGAAGAACTAACCAAAGACTGGATGTTAGAATTAAACAACATGTCCCAACGAAAATACGTAATTTTATAGGAGGCACGACTGATAATCTTAAGAATACATACGGCTCTTCAATTGCACAACACCTTATAAATAATAGTTACTGTACCGAGAAGTTTAGTGTTGACTTTTACTCTGTATTGAGTAAGTTACACTTCATTTCATTCGAAGGAATTGAAGGCAATTATTTTTTGGTCCGGCCGACCGTCTCTCTGTAACTAGAGGATATGTTTTCTAGGACTTAATATTCTTTCGATATAGTCTCCAATACAATATTTTTTCCTATCATAAGTATTTTCCATATTTTTCTTTATTATACAACACGATATTTTCCTCTATTGAGCGAGGACAAAACCGGTCAGCTTGCTGGTCAGTTTGTATTTTTTAGGGGGGGGGGAGAGTGGCTTTTAGTTCCATCATAAATAGAACGTTGGGTCTGTTTGTGACTTAAATAAAGTTTGTACTTCCAAAAAAAAAATATGTATATGTTTTGATATCTTATTTCATACCATATAAGTAATTTAATGCCAAAGCTATCTTTGAAAAACGTATTATGGTACTAATAAAACCATAGCTGGGAATCAGGAGGTTCATACATTTATTAATGGTAATAGTCTGAAAGAAGTAAACGTCGGAGCTTTTATATATATATATATATATATATATATATATATATATATATATATATATATATATATATATATATATATATATATGTATGTATGTATGTATGTGTATGTGTATATATGTGTATATATATATGGATATAAATATATGTATATATATGAGTATATTGATATGTATATATATATCTATATATATGCATATATAATTGTATAGATATATATATATATATATATATATACATTTATTAATGGTAATAGTCTGAAAGAAGTAAACGTCGTAGCTTTTATATATATATGTATATATATATATATATATATATATATATATGTGTGTGTGTGTGTGTGTGTATATACATATGTATATATATGCATATATATGAGTATATATATATTATAATATATATATATAAATGCATACATAATTGTATATGTATATATATGTACATATATGTATATATACATGTATATGTACATATATATATATGTATATGTATATATATATTTATAAATATATATGCATAAGTATATATATGTATATATGTATATATATATATATATATATATATATGTATATACATGTATATATATACATACACATATATATATATATATATATATATATATATATATATATATATATATATGTATATACATGATGTCTCAATATACCTGGGACCCATGTGACTACTTTTAACTCTATTTATAATAATGTTGTATTCTTTTCTTTTCAGATTTGAAAATAGTATGCTTTAACAACTATTAATCCTCGATAACGATGCCTTGGACAAGAGAGGAAATATTTTTGCGTTACTATAAAATCATTTAGAACTGTCTCAAAAGAGATACAATATGATAATAATTTATTACTGAGATTAGAAACTCCCAAAAGTTTGCATATCCAAGAAGCTGGTATAATAAAAAATTGAAAAAATCGTTGATTTGAGGTCTTAGCTGAAAGAACGCATTTTTGACAGAGCGTGTTCAAAATGAGCGCCATCGCGCCTGTTTCAGTAATAAATCCTTTGCATATTAATGGGTTGCATCTATTTTGAAACCAACTGTATATATATATATATATATATATATATATATATATATATATAATCCAAAGTAATATAACTCAATGTACAGTTACTGTGTCATTATATTTATATATATATATATATATATATATATATATATAATGACACTATGACATTATATATATATATATATATATATATATATAATGACACTATGACATTATATATATATATATATATATATATATATATATATATATATATATATATATATATATATATATATAGTGCAATTAAATGGAGACTCAAACTCGGTTAAGCCGTCATAATAAATTTATTTCGGCGGAGAATATTGTTGGTATATTCTCCGTCTCGTCGGATATATATATATATATAATGACACGGTAATTATAGGTGGAATTTTCTTTTTTGTGTTACAACTATATTCGCTCTCTATGTAAGCTTTTTTTTATTTACATCCTCATAAATATATATATATATATACAAATAGCCATACATCGCGCACTCCTGTGACATTAAATGAAATTTCTCATATGTTCTACATATGAACAGTGTAAACTCATAGTCTATGGACACTAACCGGATATAACATATATATATATATATATATATATATATATATATATATATATATATATATATATATATATATATATATATATGTGTGTGTGTGTGTGTGTGTGTGTCAGTATATCTGCATATATCGGTATATTACTTCATAACAAATATCTATATATATATATATATATATATATATATATATATATATATATAATCCAGTTTGCTATATTTATGAATAAAGTGATCAATATGAGTGATGGGCATATATGTCAAAGTTACTGTTTTATGGTAAAATACCGTTATATATATATATATAGTAGTAGTAGTTGGCGACTGCAGTCGAGGGCAACCTGAAGGCTCCCCTTTTCAATAGCTACTACACCAAGGTGTAGGGGAGGGCGCTACTCCTTTCCCTGGATTGCTCCACTTTACCCTTGATACGTACCTTATAATGCTGAGTGTTAAGCAAGGAAGTATCAAGTACCATTTTTAAGGTCTTTGGTATGACTTGACCTAGGATTGAACCCAGATCTCCCGGGCCATTGGCGAACATGGTAGGATCTATTGGGTAGAGTGTTTACCAATGACCCGGAGAATTCAAGACTAAAAATGGTACTTGCTACCTCTTTGCTTAACACTCACCAATATAATGTACGTATCAAGGGAAATGTGGAGCAATCCAGGAAAAGGAATAGTGCCCTCCCCTATACCTCGGTGTAGTAGCTATTGAAAAGTCAGCTTTCGAGTCACCTTCTACTTCGGTGGACAAATTTACTTACGTATATATATATATATATATATATTGGTATTTTACTTAAAAACTTATTCGCTTCGTTTAAAGACTAACTATACAAATCTGAAAACTAAAACGAAATTTCCAACTTTGTGTGTAATTTAGCACTGAAAATAAATTTGTTGTAAAATCAAAATTTCAATCATATCAAAAAGTAAAACTAATGAAATTACCAAACTAAACAAAGAGTCGGTGACAACCAATAATTACCAGATCGTCGTAAATTTGTAAAATGTATTTATAAACACATACACAAAATATATATATATCATCATCATCATGTCGACGTATCAGCCTGGATATCCCTGACCCTCTCTCGCTACCCCTCCCTGTCGTCCTTTGCTTTTGGCAGGTCCTCAGGGCTACATCCCGTATCGGCATAGAGCTGCTGTATGTAGGTTCTAGCTTGTCGTCCTGCCTTTGCTCGTCCATGTGAAGGGGTCCTCAGGAGTACATCACTTATAATCTCGTCCTTACTTCTCCAGCAGTGTCCACATGTCTGGTTCGTCTAATTTTGATAGTTTTCATGATGAGTGGTAGGTAGCCGTACAGCTGCTACTTTGTGGGGTGCTGCCTCCAGGACTTGTTCAATATTGCTCGCAGCATTCTTGCGTATTTGCTGTCAAGCTTTTTCTTAATACGTTTAGTTAGTGTCCATGTAGTGCATCCATATATCAGTATCGACTCGACCTCTGCTTGGAAGAAACTGCGCTTCATTTTATTGGTCAGGTCTGACTTCCATATGACCTGTATATGTATGTATAATCCGAGGAAAATAGTCTAATGGTTAGCCTAATAAATTAGTAATCGAAGGTGAATAGGAATCTCGAGTTGAGTGCTCAATATCAATGGCAATCGCATATATAATTAATTTCAGATCAAAAATATATCGAAACTCACAAGCAGAGCGAAAGCATTTTTTATAAATTCAACGCAAAAAATTCAATTCGGCAGTTCCATTATAAATTTATTTCAGGTCTAAAAATATGACCTTCATCAGATGGAATTAAAAACATTTATGCTTTGAATACAACGTAGACACCCCTGTCTCCTTGCTTCCGGTGAGGAGAGAAAAAATAATAATAATTTTATTCGTTGGAAATATTATGCATCATTAAATATAATGTTTATAAGAGGAAAGCATAAACATTATATTTATTGGCATATAATGATATTTCCAACGATTTTTTTCCTTTTCGCCGGAAGCGTGGTATGGGTGTTTACGCCGTATTTAAAGTATAGATGTATTTAATTCCATCGGATGGAGGTCATTTTTGTGGACCTTAAATAAATTTATAACGCAAATGCTGAAATGAATTTTTTTCGTTAAATATATATATATATATATATATATATATACAAAAGTTTTTCAATAAATAAGGAGAATTTTTTATTAGCAAAATAGTTTTTATTTCCATACTTTGGAATTGGTTCACGCCTAAAATTAAATAAATGGTCTAATCTCGCAAAATATTTCTTTGGAGGCTATTCAAAATGGTGTAAAATCAAACAGAGTACCTCAGACATATCAGAGGTCTGTCATGAAATATCTTAATAAGCAAAATAATTTTTATTTCCATATAGGCATAGTTCGGAATTGGTTTAGGCCTAAAATTTAATATATAGTCTAATCTCGCAAAAATATTTCTTTGGAGGCTATTCGAAATGGAGGCAAATCAGAGAGCCTCAGACATATCAGAGGTCTGTCATCAAATATTTCAATAAGCAAAATAATATTTATTTCAATATAGGCATAGTTTGGAACTGGTTTAGGCCTAAAATTAAATAGTCTAATCTCGCAAAAATATTTCTTTGGAGGCTATTCAAAATGAAGGCAAATCAGAGAGCCTCAGACATATCAGAGGTCTGTCATCAAATTTTTCGTGGCTGAGAAGTGCAGACCATGACAAATTTATCGAAGATCACGTGATGTGTGCAGAAGAGATGTTTTAGTCATAAGAATATTTCCAAATATGCCAAACATAGGTTTGCCACTACAACCCAGAATCGAAAAAAATGTCCATGACGTGGAATCCCACTGACCCTTTGGAAAAGTTCCAGGCTCAGCAGCCAGTAAAGAAGGTCACGGTGTTAGTCTTTTGAGACATTAAAGGACCCACCATTATTGATTTCCTTGAAAGGGTGCAACGGCAAATAGTATTTCCTATTGCTAACTCCTTATTTATTGAATTACCTGCTTACACACACACACACACACACACACACACGGATACGCTCCCCCACGGGGGTTGAGCACTCCAGCGAAGGAATTTACGTCTGCCACTCGCTCTTCGAATGAATTGAGCACTCTGGTCTCCGGTAAGGTATAAATGTAAAGAAAACGAGCTGATAAATGTAAACAATTCCCGAGCTGATTTGGTTCGCTTGTTGGCTGTGCGATATGATACGAAGTCTAACGTAAAGTTGGGCGGTTTCGATCCCAGCTTCAAGCGTCTTACGTGTCTAGCCACACTGAAGAGTTGTGATACGACGAAACACAATTCATACACACACACATTTATATACATATATATATATATGTATGCATATATATATATATATATATATATTTACATATATATCTGTCTGTGGATGACAATATCTATATATAGGTGCCCGTGGTGTAATGGTTATCGTCGTAGAAAATGGACACGGCGACGCGAGTTCAAATCCTGGACGAGACTGATTGCATTTCACATAGCACTAATACCCTTGGGAAAGGTATGAATCCAATTATCCTCCCTCCAGGTATGGGTAAATAGCAGGGCAGACTGGGTTCTTCCGGCTTGGTGAGGCAACTAGTCTAGGATAAGGAAAACTCTGAATTCAAACCTGTTAAACCCCGCTTAAAAATTGCCCTTGTGTCATATCCTGCCGAGCGGAGGGGTTGGTAAATAGGATATCAATCTAATTCACTAGGATTCTAGCTATGTCATTCTTTTCTGATCAGTCGGTATATCTATTTATCAAACAAACTAGATAAATAAATAGATAACAATCCAACTCGTCATTTATATTTTGTCTAACTCTCAATCTATACAAACACACACACATATATATATATATATATATATATATATATATACCACGCATAAATATATGTACATCGTCACATTATATATCAATTTTTCTAACTATACGTAAATAAATATATACATACGTAAGGTACCACGCAAAAACAATTACCGACGCTGACTACGCCGATGACATAGCGATACTGGCAAATACGCCCAACCAAGCCGAAACACTACTGCATAGTTTGGAACGAACCGCCGCAGGCATTAGCCACCACGTCAATGCACACAAAACTGAATATATGTGCTTTAATTAAAGAGGCGACATTTCCACACTAGAGGGAACCTCTCTGAAACTGGTAGGCAAATTCACCTACCTAGGAAGCAGTGTCTCATTAACTGAAAAAGACATCGACACGCGGCTAACGAAGGCATGGACGGCTATCGATAAGCTATCGATCATATGGAAATCAAACCTGACCGATAAAATGAAACGCAGTTTCTTCCAGGCAGCGGTCATGTCGATACTGCTGTATGGATGCACCACCTGGACGCTAACAAAACGGCTAAAGAAGAAGCTAGACGTCAATTACACAAGAATGTTGAGAGTAATATTGAATAAGTCCTGGCGGCAACAAAGAACAAAGCACCAACTATACGTCTACCTGCCTCCCATCACGAAAACTATCCAAGTTAGACAACCCAGACACGCAGGACACTGCCGGAGAAGAAGAGACGATCTCATAAGTGATGTACTCCTATGGACCCCCACATATGGCCGAGCAAAAGCAGGACGAACAGCTCGAACATACATACAACGGCTATGTGAGGATGCAGGATGTAGCCCTGAAGACCTGCCTGAGGCGATGAATGATAGGGAAAAGGGGCGAGAGAGGGTCAGGGACATCCGTGATAGCGGCACGACATGATGATAATGATGATGTATATATATATATATATATTTACCACGCATAAATATATGTACATTGGCACATTATTTATCAATTTTTCTAACTATATATATATATATATTTGTATAATTCGGTCCAATTAAACCGGAGTTGGGAGTAATTCCATCAAGATAAAAAAAACATTCAACAGTGAACATCCATAAGATCTGAGGAAGTCCTGTTAATTTTTTTTCGTGTTTTTGATTTATATCAAAAACATATAACAGGATGGAAATAAATCTATAATCCTAAGTTGATCGGTTTGGTTTTTTACTTTAAGAATATATATATATATATATACCACGCATAAATATATGAACATCGGCACATTATCTATCAATTTTTCTAACTATATATAGAGATATACACACACACACACACACACACACACACATTTATATATATATATATATATATATATATATAGCTCCCTATTGCAATCTTTTATATTTC
>CAUZXS010003422.1:0-28212 GCA_963585895.1 Sepioteuthis lessoniana
CACAGAGAATTACACGTACGTATATATCATATATATTATTTATACAACTTTTTTTCGAGACTACGGAACTTATTTTTTTTAGCTTTTTACGTTTTTTCTTTAGCTCTCTTGCTAGTTTCTTTGTATCAGGGTTCAATTGATAGAGAAGTTGCCCTAGCTTCAACTGCCAAGCGGTTTTGATTATATCGATTAGTCATCTTCATCCTGTTTTTTGGTTGTTGTTTTTTTTGGTTTGGTTTGTTTTGTTTTGTTTTTGCATCCTTAGTTTAATTTGGGTTCGATATATATACACACACAAATGCACACACACACATGCACATACACGCAAGTGCACACACATACACGCACGTGTGTGCGCATGTATTAAACACTCTGTAGCATTTAAACGCAGTAATCATTTACTTGCGCAAATGGTCCCGGAAACCGGGAATCAATCCAGGCCGAGTCATACCAAAGACTCAAAAACTGGTACTTGATGCCGCCTAGCTTAACACTCAGCATTATAAGGTAAGGATCAAGGGTAAAGTGGAGCAATCCAGGGAATGGGGTAGTGCCCTCCCTACACCTCGGTGTCGAAGCTATTGAAAAGGGTGCCTTCAGATCACTCTCGACCACGGTCGCCAACTTTATTTTACTTACTATATATATATATATATATATGCAATAAAATGAATATATATATATATATATATATATATATATATATATATATATATATATATATATATATTACAAGAATATATAATGAAAGTGAGTAGGGAATTATTCTATATGAGCATACTTACAAAATACAGGTGTGTTGAATGAATGAATACGTTTCTTAGAGAGCAAATTTCCATATAATTATAATTGAAGAAAAAACTCAACAAACCTTCATTTGGCTATTATAAATTTATTTTAGCCGGCACCTACATAAAGGAGACCAGCTTCATCAAATAACCATATCACACACACACACACACACACACACACACACACACACACACACACACACACACACACACACACACACACACATATATATATATATATATATATGCAAAAAAGGATGATTATAGTATCAGATAAAGAGTTGACGCACTGTAAAAACAAGTTGTCATTCTCATATTGAATAAACAGCTGAAGAAATAACCACTGTAACAAAAAATGTCAATCTGATTTCTATTCTATCTCTTTTCCCATAGCATCGAATTTCATTTCAAATCTATCTATCAATCTATCTATCTATCAATTTTCAATCTATCAAGTGTGTGTGTGTGTGTGTGTGTGTGTGTAAAAAATTGACGTCCTTTGAGAACTACAAAGATGTTCAGAAAATTGGTATCATTTCGTATTCAATTGACCAGTTCTTCTTCAAATGATCTCAAAGTTTAACAGCATATGTAGAAACAGCAAAAAATTCTATGTTTAACGTTTAAACGCGATTTTTTTTCAAGCGAATGCATTTCTATACTCGAAAAGGAAAAAGAAAAAAAGAAAACTCTAAACTTAGAACTTGTTGTTTCTACACTTGTTAAATTTGGAGATTATTTAATCGGAGAATTAGTCGACTTAGTAAATTACGAAATGTGCTGAAACACATTCTGTATATATATATATATATATATATATATATATATATATATATATATATATATATATATATATATAAACTTTGTGATATTTGTTAATAAAAAGTGCTCGATATCCGTGATAGTGTATTTATATTTAAGTGAAGATAGCTTAGATGATGCTCATTAACTCAATTATTTGCCAATGCGACCATCAGACTGCTAACCTCCAAACATCATCTTTATATTATATAACTTATTTAACTGTGCACACATCTTCGTTTAAACCAGAAATTAGTACATATATATATATATATATATATATATATATATATATATATATATATATATATATATATCCTTGGGTACGTGTAAAATTTTAATAATGTTTTTAATAGCGTACTCTTGTTTAAAATGAATAAGATATTTTAAAAGCAATTAAAATATTTTAGAATTCTTAAAAAAGGACACTCTATTTCGATTTTGTCTCTTCAGATAATTGTGTCCGTAACACTTAGGTTAGTATGTGAGGAATTAAAAATTTGGGTAGTGACCGACAAAAATTTTTTTTTCCTTCTCTTCTCTTTGTATTTTTGTCGGTTACTACCCAGATTTTGAATTCCTCACATATTAACTCAAGGATTTCGGACACAATTCTCTGAAGAGACTTAATCGAAATAAAAGGTCCCTTTTAAAGAATATTATATATATATATATATATATATATATATATATATATATATATATATATATTAAAATAATTATGATTGTCACTATCTCACTTGGTAGGTCAGTGGTTGACGAAATGCGGTATACTCTGGAGAGTGCTCAATATTTGTGATAGAGCTATTATATGATAATAATAAATCTATATTCGTTTTTATATATATTTAATAGCATGAATGCTTATCTGCGACTACTGGTTTCATGCCGTCTTTATGCGACAATTATCAGGTAGAAAAAATGGCTTTTTCAGTCGGATGATTGTCGTGTATAGACGCTGGTACAGTCGTCGCAGATAAGCAACCATGCTATTAAATATATGTAAGAATTAATATTTATTCATTATATATATTGGTTTTTATCCAACTTCGTCTTAAATAATTATATATATATATATATGTGTGTGTGTGTGTGTGTGTGTGTGTGTGTGTGTGTGTGTGTGTATAAAGAGCAAATCACTTTGTAGTATTTTTTTATAAATTGTTAAAGACGAGATGGAATAAAGATTTAACTCGATAGAAAAGCAAGATGGGAACTATGAAAGAATGATACGTGCTATATTGAACAAATCCTAAAAGTAGCATCCCACAAAAGAGCCACCTACATCCTATATCACAAACCAATCTATTAAGAGCACTGCTGGTTAGGCAAAGACGAACATAATAGCAACGTTCTCTTGTGGACTACTGCATATAGACATACCAGTACTATCCGACCAGCAAACATGCATACACCTGCTCTGTACGGACACCGGATGCAGTGTAGAGAATCTGTCTGGAGCGATAGACAAAAGGTGCGCGCGCGCGCGAGAGAGAGAGAGAGAGAGAGAGAGAGAGAGTCAGGGAACTGCTATCAGCACGACTTGATCGTACACACTCGCGCGCGCGCGCATACATATATATATATATATAGAGAGAGAGAGAGAGAGAGAGACAAAGAAATTGATAACAAGGTAATCCAAGAGGAAGGAGAGATTTATTTAGAAGCAAAGTCGACACTATAGCGTTTCGGTTCAAATGAACCATGATCAGGACTAAGTACAAAATACAAAAATCTAGGGAAAATTTGTATAACAAGAAAAAGTTGACCGTTTAATTAATGACTCAGGGTTTGTTTGCTTTTTTAAATTATGTCATTATATATATATATGTATATATATATATATATAATGACGTAATATATATATATATAAACGTGGTGCATACAATATGTTTCCAGGCATTTAAAATTGTCGTATACTCTTGAAAATTCAGTATGCTATTGCTATACATCTTATGAGATGACTGACCTATTTTTATGATTTCAGATTTAAATGAACAGCTACAGCAGCAATTAGAATACACCCTACTAAAACCTGATTGTCACAGCTGGTGAATTTCAAAAATGCAATCTGGACGTGAGGACACTTTAGAAGAACGATATGCAATAAAATTCTGTTTTAAACTTGGAAAAAATGCCACAGAAACGTATGGAATGCTTCAGACTGCTTTTCAACCATCTTGTATAAATGGAGCGTCAGTTTTTAAGA
This sequence comes from Sepioteuthis lessoniana, assembly GCA_963585895.1. Lineage (NCBI taxonomy): Eukaryota > Metazoa > Mollusca > Cephalopoda > Myopsida > Loliginidae > Sepioteuthis > Sepioteuthis lessoniana. The sequence goes on from CAUZXS010003422.1 coordinate 3,802, forward strand.
GGCATAAGAGATTCAAGGAAGGCACGGAGTCTGTGAGGGATGATGAGAGGTGTGGGAGGAGTAAGGAAGTCAATACACTAGAGTTGATTGGCCAAAGGGTTAGGGTTACTATGTTGAGGTTTTAAAGGAGTTCAGGAAAAGATTCCGTCTCTTGAGGCCAGCACTCTTCAAATCGGGTCAGTGGCATTTCGACCAGGACAATGCACCAGTCCACAACTCCATCCTTGTCACAGACTATTTGACCAAGATGGGCATCAATACAGTTCCTCAGCCTCCCTATAGTCGAGACCTTGCTCCTTGTGACTTTTGGTTATTCCCTAAGCTCAGAGGTTGTCATTATGAGACAATCAAGGAGATAAAAAAGGCTGTGACGAAGGTCATTGACACGCTCACACAAGAGGACTTCGATGGGGCCTTCCAGAAGTTGTTGAAACGGTACAACAAGTACATTGCAGGCGGTGGAGATTACTTCGAAGTTAACTAGAGTTTCATGTGTGTACTATCAATAAAAGTGCCCATACGAAAAAAGTCTGGAAACTTATTTAATGATCCTCGTATATATAATTATTCTTTACTTTTGTGCTCACTCCTGAATTTTTGCAAAAGATTTTGTTAGTTCTCTAGGAAGGTCCAAATACTTGTCTTGGTTTTCACTGGAGTCTGAGTAACAGTAAGTCTATTCACTTCCGTTTCCATTTTGGCGACAATTTTGTCTTCTGATGTACAGATGCACTCAGGCATGATGGGACCGAACAGTTTGTATTGTACAATCATGTCGACTAAAAAGATAATCACAAATATCAAGATTATTTTACTCATTTGAGAGTTTTTCACAACAGCGCTGGCCGATAGTTTTCCTCTAGAGTGTGAGTGACAGCAAGTCTCATCAGTTCTCAAGGACTCTTCTCAGTATTCTGGCCGATCTCAACAGTGCTGTTGATTGGATGGTCTCCACTCGTCTTCTTATTTCCAAGTACCCCAGCCCCTTTAATAATCCTTTACTGATTGTACCAAGAACACCAATAAAAGTAACCATTACTTTCATGTTCCACAGTTTTTCAATTCCCAAGCAAAGTCCAGGTACTTATTCTTATTATTTTACTCCTTTGAGAGTTTTTCACATCGACGTTAGCTGATGGTTTTCCACTGGAGTCTGAGTGAGAGTAAGTCTCCTCAAGTCTCCAGGACTCTTCTGAGTATTCTGCCCGATCTCAGCAATACTTTGTTTGGATGGTCTCCACTCATCCTCTTATTTCTAAGTCCACCAGTCTCTGTACCAAAACAGAATTATTAATGTTAAATAGTAATACTTGAAGCCATTTTACTGCGTGTAAAGAATGAATAGCTATACTCAAAAAACAATTAACTGTGTGCAATGAATTATTAAAATCATTATTATTATTATTATTATTATTGCTTACTCCTTGAGTAAACGCTGATGGTTTTTCACTGGAGTTTGAGTGACAGCAAGTCTCCTCAAGGCTCCTGGACACCTCTCAGTATTCTGGTCAGTCTCAATAATGTAGTAGTTTCGATGGTCTCCACTCGTCCTCCAATTTCCAAGTCCTCCAGTTCCTTTGGTATAATTGTTACTTTCATGTTCCACAGTTTTTCAATTCCCTAGCAAGGTCCAGGTACGTACCCTTCTTTTCATTTTCTTTCAATTTTATTCTGTGGTCAGCCAGGTCAGCAGAGTCCACAATTTTGCAAGTTGTTTTTTTTTTGGGGGGGGGTGATTATTATAAGGTCTGATCGTCTGGACGAGATTAGGTGATCCATTTGTATGTCAAAATCCCATAGGAGTTTATGTATCTCATTCTCCAGGACAGATACTGGGTTGTGCATATACCATTTGTTCGTATGGTCAAATTTCAATTTCTTGCACAACTCCCAGTGAATCACCTTGCCCACCCACTCGTGTCTGTTCTTATAGTCTTTCTGTGCTAATTTACTGCATTTGCTTATTATGTGCTCTCCATTTTCAAATCAGCGTTAGCTGATGATTTTCACTAGAGTTTGAGTGACAGAAAGTTTCCTAAAGTCTCCAAGAATCTTCTCAGAGTTCAGACCGATCTTAATAATGCTGCAGTTTGGATGGTTTCAACTTGTCCTTTTATTTCCAAGTCTTTCAATTCCTTTACAAATTCTTTGGAGATTGTTCCAATCGTCTCAATTACAATTGACATCATCGTCACCTTCGTGTTCCATAGCTTTTCAGCATTATTATTATTATTATTATATCTTACGGGTTTGTGTTCTCTGTATAAAATGATAAAATATCTATCATATTTATTAATTGATTCATTCAATTTTTATTCTATTTATTTATTTTATCTTTTTGACAGAGTCGAAGAGAGACGTCTCGCCAGTGTAAGTCGAATGCGCACGTTTGTAGAACTTTGATGCAATACAAGGACAGCACTGCCGAAGACTTCACCGTTGATGAAGGTTTGAACTGTGAATGTGACAACTGTTCAAGCACATGGTCTGAACACGACAGATATTCTTTTACCTGGCAACACTTCAAGAGACGTAAGTAATATCCACTTCGTCGTATCTACTATTAAATCAATTATCCTCATGCATTATCTACTCTTTAGCTGAGCAAAGTAACAAGTATACTACCCCCTGGCAAAAAAAAAAAAAAAAAAAAGAATGGGCTAAACATTCTTAAAAAAATGTTTCTTCTGTTATTCTTAATCCGTGAAAAATAAATTAAGTACGAATCTGTGACAAAACCTATTTAATATCAGAGGCAAACTTTCTGCTTTCATAGGGCTTACCTCAAATTAATTTAACTAAGTCAAAGCTTTTCTTGACCCGAAAGGCTGGAGCTGTAGAATACACCAACTGCACCTTTGCAGAGAGGTAGGACACCCACTTCAATGAGTGTCCAGTGTACAATATTTAACTGCATCTGATGGTGTGATTCCAGTCCTGGTGCTTTGGAGAACATGAAGTACCACTTCATTAATATTTCTACCAGGCCTATTCTGACCCGGAATGATAGCACCCAGGACTACTTGATAAGTAGAGTTATTAGTGTTAAATAGCAATGCTAGAAACCATGTAACTGTGTGCAAACAATTAATTAATGTTGAATAGAACTATTAGTGTTAGAGAGGAATATCTTTAACCATTTAACTGTGTGCAAACAAATGATCTCTTACGACATGGTAAGGCGAGTTCAAATACAGGACGAAGCATATTGAATTTCACATAGGACTAATACTCTTGGGAAAGATATGAATCCAGTTATTCTCCCTCCAGTTATGGGTAAATAGTAGGCAAACTGGGGTCTTCAGCCTCGATTAAGTAACCAGTCAAGGAAAAGGAAAACTCTGAATTCAAACCTGTCAAACTCCGCTTAAAAATTGATCTTGTGTCACGTCCTGCCCGTGCGGAGGGGTTGGTAAATGCACACAAGAGAGTTATGTCACAAATTGTCTTGAACCTCAGTTTTCCCTTTTGTGACGTGCTCGAACACCTGGAGGGAACCCTGACTCTGTCTCTCTTATTTTTTTATAATGGGGGTAAATTACTCCACAAACACACACACACTATTGGCACCGACTTTGGATTAGTTAAGGACATTCAGCGCAAACGCCAGGAAATGATTCGCATAGAATTACAACTGCCTGGAATTATTAAATTCTTAAAATATTTCACTGCGCCTCTGGGAGTCAACAGCACCTCCTCCAAAAGCTGCGGTGCACACTTTGATAATAGATTATGTAGTAACAGAGATGAAACGTTTAATCAGATAAAAAGCGAATATAGCAAACTAGCACAAAAGGAATGCAAGACAAGGTACGATTGGGTGGGGAAGGTAATCCATTGGGAATGGTGCAAGATACTAAAACTTGACCATTCTACCAAATGGTACCTGCACAAGCCAGAATCTGTACAAGAAAATTAGACGAATAGAATTTTCTGGGATTTTGAGATAGAGACGAATCCCTTAATCCCGACCAGAAAATCAGACCACGTGTTTATTAACAAGAAAGAAAGAACGTAGCTTCATGTAGATTTTGCTGTTCCGACGGACCACCGAATGAAAATAAAAGAAAGTGGAAAGATGGACAAAAGGAATAAAAATATTCGGTACGATTGATTGGGAAAGGTGATCCACAAGGGAGTAAAACTTGATCATACTAACAAATGGTATATGCACACACTAGAATGTATTTTAGAAAATGAAACCTACAGAATTCTTTTGGACTAGAGATACAAACGGATCATCCTATCCCGGCCAGAAAATCAGACCTTGTTATCTAGACGATTTTGCTGTTTCAACGGAGTGAAAATAAAAGAAAACTAAAGGATAAATAAATACTTGGATCTTGCCAGAGAGATGAAAAGGCTGTGAAACATGAAAGTGACAGTGATACCATTTGTAATTCGAGCCCTTGAAATGGTCCCTAAGTGCTTGGGAATTCATGCGGAATTTGAGATCGGAAGAAAAATTGAAACCATACAGACTATAGAAGACCAGCCCTTTGGCATAATCATTAGAATGTTTGCTATTGGTCCGGAAGACCGGTGTTCAATCCCACGTCGAGTCATACCAAAGACTCAAAAAATGGTATTTGATGCCTCCTTGCTTAACTCTCAACATTGGATCAAGGGTAAGTGGGACAATCCAGGATAGACAACAACTATGGAAGGCAGTAATTACTGGGGATACGGTTACAAGACTCAGCATTCCTATCCGAGGTCGCGGTAAAAATCACCTGAAGAAGGCCAGAGGTGAAATTTGGCCGAAACGTAGTGAAAGAAGAAACAACACAAAAAACTACCGAGATGAGGAAAAAAAGTCCGCAATAAATAAAAATTACTTCTTCATTGTCATTACTCCGAGGTTTACTACTCCCAGGTACACACTATATGAGTAGTGCTTCCACGATAAAAACAGTATAATTTTTTTCAACCCGGCATTTTTTTTAACCTCTCTATGGCAACCAGTCTAGGAGAAGGAAAACTCTAAATTCAAACTTGTTAAACTTCGCTTAAAACTGACCTTGTGTCACATCCAACTTTTTCAGAGGGGTTGGGTAGATACATGCAAGGTTTTTTTTTACTATGGTTAGTATAACTGTTACTTTTATATTTCTTAGCTTTTTCCGTTCTCTGGCATAGTGGTTGAAATGCTAGACTGCAACTTCATAGTAAGCGAGTTCGAACTCCAGTCGGGCTAACACGTTCACTTTGGGACTAATATACTTGGGAAAGGTATGAATTTTCTTATCATCCCCCCAGCCATGAGTTAAATAGTACCAAAGCTATTCTTCTACAAGGATGGCTTTGGCAACCACAAAGGTTGAATGGCATTAAAGACAAAGAGACCCCACCAAACTGGCAAGACTCAGATGAATATTTATCCAGTTTCTCTCATTCATTTAAACTGAAGTGAAGTCCATTAACTTACATTTAACTTGCAATGTATAGCAAGATGTTAAGGATTAGACCTAACGAAAAATATCAAATATCTTACCCCAGAGAGACAGTACATTGTGGAATTTGTGGGGACCCGAAAAGTAGAGATACGCACGCGCGAGAGAGATAGATTGAGAGAGAGAGAGAGAGAGAGAGAGAGAGAGAGAGAGAGAGAGTTTGGTCCGTCATGATACATGAGACATTTTGACAAGTGCTCACAAAGTTCCAGTTTATATAACGCACGACTCTGCCAGTGTTGAATAAACCTAATCGTTTTATTGTACATCTTTTTATCTTATCTTATATCTTTATCTATAATTCTAATCATTTTATTGTACACCTACGAGTCCGACTCATTTAACTTTTGTTTATGTATTTTCTTTGAACGTAAAAACGGAACAGGAGGTCAAGTTTTCCGGCTTGAATTAGGTGATCCACTTTTATCCGAAAATCCAAAAGAATTTTCTCCTTTTCTCTTTTTTTTTCTGGGTAGATTCTACTCTGAGAATCATGCCTTATTCTGATAATTTCAGCAGGACCCGTGGAAATTCTGCGGAACAAGAAAAAAAAAAAGACAAACTTCATCTCCAGAGCTAAGGATCCATTTAACCAGAAAAATTATTTCGCCCAAACTTATTCGTTATCTGAATCTTTTCTGTACCAGTGAACGTGCATATATATATATATATATATATATATATAATGTTCTTCAGATATATATATATATATATATATATATATATATATATCAGAAGAACATTAGTTGGGAATGACTCTATCAGAGAATATATAAGAGGAATCTTATAAATCATCAGGAGAGCTCAATGAATGATGATCAATATATAAATTTCTTACTGAGTAAATTTCCATGTAATTTTAAAAAATCAACAAACCATCATTTGGCTATAATAAATTTATTTCAGCAATAAAAAATGATTAGCTTCTTCAGAAAATCATCACACAATGAAGAGAAAAAATATTTTATATTATTTCATTGGACTCTCACTCGTTTAAAAGAGAGAGAGAGAGAGAGAACAAAAAGTCATGGGCTACGAGAAGTTAGTGTCAACAACGGATGTAATGTCATTGTCTGGTGTCATATATCTGTTTTTGACACTTCTTGTCCATTTATTTTTTTAAGGAGTGATAGTCTCTTAAAAAAATATAAAACATTTTTTTTCTCCGTTGTGTGATGGCTAGTTAGTCTCTTTTTATTAAGTTACTTTAATATATATATATATATATATATATATATGTGTGTGTGTGTGTGTGTGTGTGTGTGTGTGTGTGTGTGTGTGTATTTTGGCAGCATTTCTTCGTTAATGCAAATTTCATTGAACATAATAGACATTTTCTGTCTACATATTTTCTTCTGAATCGGCAATACGAACGGATCCAGAAGAAAATACGTAGACAGAAAATGTCTATTATGTTCAATGAAATTTATATATATACCAACACCTCCACACGAGCAGGATGTTACACAAGGTCATTTTAAAGCTTTACCTGTAGGAATTCAGAATTTTCCTCTTCCTAGCCCGGTTTCCACATCACGGTTAAAGAGCTCAGTCTGCCCTATTATTTACTCATAACTGAAGCGAGAATATTTGTACTTCCAAAAAGTATTAGCACTATTTGAAATGCAAACAGCCTCGTTCAGGCTGTGAACTCGGGTCGCCGTGTCCATTTCCTATGGAGATAACCATTACATCACCTGCGTGCATATATCTAGCTCAACCCAATCAACGCAACTAAATTTGTTTTTATCTATCATCATCATCATCATCATCATCAATTCACGCTGATAGAACGGATTTTCCTAACTCTCTCTTACTCTCTTTCTTTCTCTCTCGATCAGTCCCAATCATCCATCACTCCAAGCAGGTCTTCCAAATTACACCCTGTGTCTACAGGAAACTGACGTAGACAAATTTTTGCTTGTCGGCCAACAAAACCAGAGCTTGTACGGCTTTTATCTATATGTATTCTCAAAAATGTACACCACCCACACATTTTGGGGGTATGGGGGATAAAGAGAAACCTTTTTTTTCTTTTAATTTAATGTTTTTTAAATTTCTTCCCATGAGTAAAATGACAGTGATGTTTTATCGAACAGCTTGTAACCCTCATTTTTTGTTCTCTTGTTAAGCCATCGGCTAGGCCCAAAATTCCGAACAGAAGCATCGAGTAATTACCTTTTTTTTTTTGCTTGAATTTCGAAATACAAAATATTTGTACTAACAGCACAGTGTTAGATCTGAAGAAACAACATCTCTCTAGAAGAATATCAAAATTGATTGAAGGAGTGGGCGAAAGAATATACCACTAAGCTTCGGAGAGCGTAGGCGGATAAGCTTAACGCACGAATAAATGAACGGACGAAACACAAAAAGAATTATATCATTAATGTTTGACAAAGTTCCATTCAAATATATAAATAAATGATATTGGGTTGAGCTTTAGATCATTTCTATTTAAGTAAAATATGATTTATTTATTAATAATTTAACAACGAATTAATTTTAATCAATCGTATATTCACCATTATTTTGCATCACCTTACGGCACTTTTTCAGGCAGCTTGTTGATTCATCTCAAGCAAAATTCTGCTGGTTTTAAGGTGAGGAAGCTCTCCACAAACGTCTTTACTTGGACTTCTTGAGAACGTTTTTTTGTCCTTCAGATGATTTTGTAGAAAAAGATGGAAATCACTCGATTCAAGGTTCAATAAATATGGTGCATAGAGTTGAATAGATCAGCCTATATCCAATATTTTCTCCTGCATGATTTTTGCTGAATGTGGCCTTGGGTTATCACGAAGAACCACAATAAACAGTTATTTCAAAACTTCAAATATGGCGCCCAATGAGACTAAAATAAAGAGAAAAATAAATTTTAAAGGCTTTTTTCTAAATCTAACTTCCATCAAGTCAGATTTGAAATAAGTTTAAAGGTATGATTAAATTAAAGATGAAAATACTAGTCGAAAATTAATGATAATGTAGTGACAGAAACGAAACGATCAGTCACATAATAAGCGAATTCAGTAAATTAACGCAAAGACAGTATAAGACTAGACACGACTGAGTGAGGAAAGTGATCCACTAGATAATTGTGCGAGAAGTTTAAATTTGGCTCTACGAACAAATGTTATATACACAACCCAGAATCTGTCCGAGAAAATGAGACGCACAAAATTCTTTCGTATTCCGAGATACAAACTGATCATCAAATCTCGGTCAGACGACCAGACCTAGTGATAGTCCAAATATTTAAAAAAAGACCTGCCGAATAGTGGACTTTGCTGTTCCGCCTGACCACAGGGTAAAACTGATGGAAAGCGAAAAGAAAGATAAGTACCTAGACCTTGATGGAGAACTGAAAAAAAATTGGGAACATGAAAGAGACGGTGATACGAATTGTAAATCGCGCACACTAAAGGATTGATACAGGCACTAAAGGACTTGGAAATAAGAGGACGATTGGAAACCATCCAAACTACAGCATGGTTGAGATCAGCCAGAATACTGAGAAGAGTCCTGGAGAAATGAGGAGACTTGCTGTCACTCACACTCCCGAGGAAAAAACTCTCAGCTAACGCTGGTGTGAAAAACTCTTAAATGAGTAAAATAATCTTAATATTTGTTTTTATCTTTTTAGTCGACATGATTGTACAATACAAACTTTGCGGTCCTATCATGCCTGAGCGAATCTGTACACCAGAAGATAAAATTGCCGCCAAAATGGAAACGGAAGTGAATGGATGGAAAATACACATGCGCGAAGAGAGATGTCGCTGCAAAGATAATATTTTCTACTTGAATGGCTGGGAAAAACGCAACAATCTTTGGATCTACGATTATGGTTGTACAAAGGTAAGATGAAATTTTTATCTAATAACAATAATACTGTATATATTAAGTAACACATATACTCTAGAATACAACTTATAACAGATACACAAAAGATATAAGTTGAAACTAAACGGTGAATGAGTCACCAAAAATCCTTTGATGTCTTCTAGTACGATACTACGTGCGGTGTAGCCCCATTTCGGAGCCATTTCTCTTTGGTACATTTTAACACGGGCTGATAGTACCTATTAGAATGCCATATATATGTCAAACAGGTCTGTTTAAAAATTATTAGTATTGGATAGGAATACTTGATACCATATAACTGTATGCAAACAAATGATTATTGTTGTTAAATCAGAGTAGTTATTTATAACCATATAATTGGTAACAAATTATAAGTATTAGATACCATATCTAAGCAAATTTATTAATTGGTACATAAAACAATGATATTACAACTAAGTATGAAGTATTCGCCTGTTTAAAATGATTATAAACTCTCTAAATATTGGGAGAGTCACAGTGACGTAATGGCTGAACTGCGAGTTCGAACTCCAGACTTTTACCCTTCCGAAAAAGTATTAATCCCTTATTCCTCAGCTATTAGTTCTTCTGCAAGGATGGCTTTGACTTTAGATACCTCACGAAAGTTAATATGCCATTAAGCAAAGAAACCATACGATGCCCATTAATAAAGGAACGCTTGAAATACTGATATAGCAATTAAACATGAAATTATTCGGATGTAAGAGGGTCGTGTGAAAAAAAAAAACTCCTTAGAAATATCCATACAAAAATGTAAATATGAATGCAATTTTTTCACATGACCATAAAAAGAAGAAATAATTGACAGACAATTTAATGAAAGCATAAGTCTTTTATTACAACCGAAATTAATTCATTAGCAGAAAATAAGACAAACGAAAGATTGCTATCCGTAACATTACAATCTTGCCTAGAACAATAACAGAATCGCTTTGAAACAAGAGTGTACCAGCCAAGCAATTACTGAAGTCTTTCTCTCTGACTGAGGTCCTCCGACGAAATAACTCCACCTGCTTAACAGCACGGTATCTATATTTATACTATCTGGAGGTCTGCCGTTTTCGTTTACTTTATTCCTAAATAACAGATTCCCCAACCTCTTGGCATAAAATAACTCTGGACTGGTTGACATGCTGTTAAAATCAATCAGAATTAATTAAAGATACAGTTATAGATTTTTCAATTTAATTCATTTTTTATTCGTATTATTTTCGCGCTTACCTGTTCTTTTATTTTTTTTTCCCCTTTTTTTATGTTGCAGACCATTTGTCCGACAGACACTTCAGTCTGTGCTAAGGTCTACGTCAATAGAGCGGCAGGTGAAGCACTGAAATACCAGTTTACCTGTTTGTGTCCAGAAAGAAGACAATGTGTTACCGAAGTGGATATAGTTCCCAATATGTATACTGACGATGATGAGAACGGAGAATATGTTGCCCGGATGTGCGGAATATGTTGCCCGGATGTGCGATCAAATCATTGGAAAAGGGCGGTAGTTTCGTAAACAATAGTTCTGTATTTTGATTTTTTTTTTTAGGTCAAGAAATGTTTTTTCTCTTCTTTTTATCTAAAGCAATTATTGAATTATAACACTAAATATAACATTCTCTCTTATTTCTTTGTAGATATTCTAAAGTTGTGAGTAGTGTCACATAGAATAATTGAAAAAAATTCCTGGTGAATAATTATTATAATTATCATTATTATTATAATTAGTTATAATAAAAATCGTATTTATATAATTTCACTATGTGTGATGAAGGAAGCCATAGTTGTTTTATCAAGTGAGACAATATCCTAATAATAAAGGCGCCCCTTATTAATTGGTCCCGGACTTATTCTGCAGTGAATGCCCTAGCAGTAGTAGTCTTTAAGGTCTGTAGTTATAGCTCTAAGTTTTCCTCCAGCTGTTGCCATCCAGCGGAGACGAGATAGCGAGCGAAAATGTTTTGGTTTTCTTTTTTTTAACATTTCTTCTAGAATACCAACTGCAGTTTCGTAGTCCTCACAAAACGAAATATTTGTATAAACCCGAGTGGAGACATATTAGAACAAGGGAGTGGGTTTTCCTGTCGCATATATTCCTGTGAGAGGAGAAGTCTCTAGAGCTGCGAGAAAGCTGTCAAGCAACATTTTCCAATGGTACCACCAGTCAATAGCGTCTTAAATTTGTTGAGATCCTTGTGTTTGGGTTTCAAGTATCTATCCATTGTTATATTTATAAATTGCAATGAAAAACGAACGAGTTAAAAGCTTGAATTGAAGCTTTATTGAAATAAAACACAAATATGGTCAGTTGGGAAGAAGTTTTTTCTTTTTTGCTTAATATATATATATATATATATATATATATAGGTGGTTGATCTAGGGGAGACAACTATGGTTGACTTCACCCAAGTATGATTATTTAATTTCACGAAATATAAAAATATTAATAGGTATATACAAGTTATTATATAAAGCTTTATCTGAAAGTATTTGTTTTTATGTATTATAAACGGGAATAAAAATTTTAACAGATTAAAGTTACCCTAAATCCAATGTATTATGATGACCTCAACAAGAAAACCGTGGGCTGAATTTAATGTCAGCATGTGATCAGCTTGCCCTGACACGTCATCTTACAACACAAATTAATAATCCTAATCCTAATCCTAACCTTAACCCAAGCATCAACTCATTATTACCATAGGATGTTCGTCGAAGCACGCACATAACGTATCTTCTGGCATACAAGATGCATGTCTAACAAATGGATTTCGCAGACTACCGCTAATAACAACTTAATCAAGCCCAGTAAAACATACTATTTGGAGCTTCGGTAGACGCCCCATTGGCCATAGTATCAGCATATTGGACACTGTGTAATATTATTTATTTATTTCAACTCTAAAAAGTGCGTCTTATACACTGGGATATACGGTAAATTAAAAAAAAACAGTCGTGGAAGTAAGTCCTAATTTGACTGGAAACTATTTTGTCCATTTGATAACAAAAATATTAAATGGTCTACATAAAAACAACAAAAATTCTTAATAAAGATTTTTGATTTGAATTTAAAAGATGCCCCTTTTTTCCATACACAAACGAATAACCCAAAGATATTTATGTAAACATTTTAATCTTGATTTAAATAGATAATTCAATCGAGTTAATCGGTTTGGATCTCTTACTAAAGAAAACAAAAAGATTAAGAGAAATTAACTAGGATATTCAAATTTACCATATAAATCTGTCTTATTTAATTCATACCATTAACAAATACACCCTGAACTCTCGCCATTATAGATAACACATAGCATGACCTCATTATCCACCGTAGAGAGTTTCATCTCTGGATATGTGGAAATTTTTAAAAGATTGTTTAGTTTGTTTATGGGTTTAGTAGGTTGGTTGGTTGGTTGGTTGGTTGGTTTTAGCATGTCAACCCTTGGGTTATTTTATGTCGGAGACGTTTTTGTTTTATACGTTCTCTGTGGAGTATGGTTGTAACTCCTGTAGTTATTTTAAAATTATTTCAGCTGAAACTTCAGTTGGTAATTTAATATTCGCTATAGTTGTATGAGTTTGGTTTTTGCTACCTGGCCAAATCAGAATTTCTCTTGCAGGTTTGTACATCCAAATGTGTGTGTGTGTGTGAGAGAGAGAGAGAGAGAGAGAGAGAGAGAGGGGGGGGGGTTAACGGACTTATATCTTTCATTGGAGGCCGTTTTTTTTTTGGAAGTTAATTATGTTATTAGGATCCATTGTTTCATACTGTTTAAGTTATCGAGTTGTCTTCAAGTATAAATGATAGAAACTCACATATACATGGTATGTAAATAATCAATAAATAATATCATGACATCGACGCCCAGTTTTTAAAAGATTAATTTTTTTTTTTGTTTTATCACTTTTTTTACTGGTTTTGCCAGAAATATTTTTTGTCCTGCACGACGATACCGTGACGTATATTTCGGGTTGCTTATTTTACCATACACCATAAGACCAGCAAATAATATAGGGTTTGCAATAATCATCCTACTATATTCAACTTATGCACCTAATCAGTGACAAAAGTGGCAAAACGTTTAGAGTACCCCACTACGACCTCGAAGCGAGTTCAAAATCCAGTCACGCTATTCCATTCACTTTCTGAGTAATACCTTTTGGAAAGGCATGAACCTGACTATTCCCCCAGCTATGAGTTAAATAGTATCACTGCTGTTCATCTAGATGGATAGCTTTGGAATTAAACAACCCACGAAGGTTGTTATGCCATTAAACAAAGAAAACAAACCCAGCAGTAAAAGTTGAATTAATTAAACAAAAAAAAATCCTTAGTCAACAAACAAAACTTAAAAAAAAAAGAATTTGAGTCCCTCCACTTCAGGATCTGATAATTCCGACTTTGATCGTTTTGAGGACATCAAATCAAATTTAAATTTGAAAATATTTTTTAAATACTATTATTCTACTCCTTGTGAGTTTTTCCCATCAGCTCTAACTCATGGGGTTTCACTGGAGTCTGAGTGACAGAAAGTCTCCTTGCGTCTCCAGGACTCTTCTAAGTATCTTCGCCAATTTTAGTGGTGCTATGGTCTTGGTGATTTTAATTCTTTCTGTAATTACCAGTTCGCTCATTCTCTTTTCTAGATTCTTATGTACTGACCCATGGGTTCCAACTACGATTATTAGACTCACGGCTATGTATTCTCTCTCTCTCTCTCTCTCTCTCTCTTTAATATTTCACTTCTTTCCAGTATATTTCAGTTGTTTTAGTTTAGCAAAAGTTTTGAACTCGAAATTTTTACAAGTTGCACCAACTGCGGTTAAGCGAAACCACGATCGGTAATCCCATGGATAACGAGGTCATACTCTGTATACATATATCATCAAAGATGCTGTGTTTGTTGTTTAGTGAATTTTCTGTTTTATTACTGACATCTTTTTTTTTCTTAATCATATCTAAATTTTTCTATATCTTTAAATCGTCAATAATAACTAAAATACACTCTCACTATGAAGTAATGGTTATCAATCTAACCAAACGAATCACTACGACTCATTAAAGATTTTAATTCTCACTATGGACTCCCAGCGCTTCGCCATGAGGCAATGGTTTGTGAAATAGTGTAGTAGACATTTACAATGAATATAGAAATACTGGGTATCCTACAAATTTTTTAGTTTGCCAGGATTAGCTAAGATTGATAAATACGCATCGGAAAAAGAATTTGGACAAATTTTACTCGTCATTATTTTTTTTTTTTTACTTTAAAGACAGTATGATAAATATTTTGTAAAAGGAATTAAAAAAAAGAAGTTTGGTTTAAAAAAAAAAATTAAGAAATGAACAAAAAGACGGTGACTGTAAAAAAAAAAAAAGAACCAATTTCTTAGAAAATTGGAAATGAATATTCTTCATAAGGATTCTATATACCACACCAAATGAACATTGAACATTATTATTCCAATAACTGCAGTTTTGTTTCGTAGATAATGTTTTTATTCTGACAATAAATAGAGTGGTTCAGAATATAGATGTAAAATTAAAATGTGATATTTTATGCTGACTTTGCTCATGTTCTCGTTCTAATTGATACGGAAAAGTTGTCGGCTATGTTCCAAGAAAATTGTGTAATATTTAGACATACCGCTATTTGCCATTCTATAACATTATTCTATAATGGTATTATATTGAATTAAATTACAGGATTTTACCTTTTTGACATCTATTTTTTCAGTACAACCAACAAAAGTAAACAAAAAATTCGATATTACTACTTCCAATATTTAATGGGTGATTGAAAAGTAATTCCCTATTTTAGAATAAAATGAAATTCATTTCTTTTAAAAATTAGTAAAAAAAAAAAATGAATAATAAGAATTTTGAAGTATATAAACTTTCATTAACCCATTTGTGTCTAGTCTCACGTATGACATGGCATATCTTAATCAAACAAGTATTTAAATGATCAGTTTAACAGTCCAATGCGTAAATGGTAAATGACATTAATCTGATCTGTAATGAGTTAATTTCAAATACTTCAAGAAAAGATATTTATTTGACAATAATCTAAGAAATATCTTAACCTTAAATTTCAAACAAATTTGGTTTTAGAAACCAAATAGAGTACTGGGAGTTACTTAACCACATAGCTTTATTATTTACTCGAAAAAAAGTGATAAAAGAGGTGGGACAATTCAATTATTATTCAATATATACTAAATTTAACTTACGGTCAAGTCACGCAGAATGAACCGGTTCCTACTATATCATCAAAATTAAACAACAATGAGTCTGTTCACTACATAGATGGGTGACCACTTAAGCACTAACAGGTACTGGGAGCATGTGTTTCATATCTAAGCAAATGTATAAAATTTGAAAAAGGTCACTTTGATGAATAGAAATGAAGAAGTGAGCAAAGCGAGAAGCATATATTAGAACCACTCTAATGTATATATATATATATATATATGCATGCAGGGTGCGCCAGGTAATTGAGAACAAATTATAAAATAACAAAAAACTTTTAATCGAAAAAAAATCAGTATATTTTCAATAAATTCGCACACAATGAAATTGTTCATATTTTCGATAATGGCCTCGATGCGACTTTCGATAATGGTCTCTATGCATTTTCGGATCAGGTGGTTCACGTTTGTTTGGCCTTCACGTTTACAGTAACAACCTTCAACGAGTCCTTGATATTGTGGGGCCGATGCTTGGCCTCCATCAGAGGATTCAAATCAAGAGAAATAGGTGGCCAGTTTTTTTGGTAGATGGTAGGTGACCATGATGACCTAGAAAATTCTCGGCCAACCACTGCAGTCATGAACAGCCCTACTCTGCCTTCATCATGTACGACTTGTACCTGATGACCTCACGTACCAAATGTCTGATAGCAGAACACGACCGCTTTGTGCTGCTTGGCGATGGTCCTTATTGATAAGCTAGAGTCGTGGGTGATAATATCCATGTCCTGGTGAATAAACTCTGCCGTCCTTACGACGTCTGACCACTTTGAAGTTTTGTTTTTTTTGGTCACAGATAACACGTCTCCCGCCAGAGGGCTCCAGCTTGTTCCTATTCTTGAACACAAAACATCTGACCCCTTTCAAGTTGCTGTGATGGCAGTTAGTATCACGAGCACTGCGTACCTATCCCAATGTCTGATTCTAAGCTGCTGTATTGATATTGTCGATACACCTGAAAGAAAAATAAGAATGTAAAAATTTGGAACCTGCCGCGTAACATTTTAATAGGTCATCTTTTATACATGGCCCAATAAACTCTCAAATACCTAACGCATCCATTATATATATATATATATATATATATATATATATATATATGCGTTCCATGAATAAGTACACCTGAAATTCTTTAAAGAAACGTTTGTCTTCTAAATCAAGCACACCAGGATTTTATCTTTTCTAGTGGAACATTATACAATTAAAACGGATATGACAACATTATTTATTGCCAAACTTCAAATCACTAAAACTTTGAAAACAAAAATATGAATATGTAGCCGTCTGAAAAATAAGTCTACTTCATACACATATGGGATTTTATTTTTGGTTATCGGGTTTAATGCTGTAGAGTTTGGCAAACAATAGTACCTAATAATATCCATTTTGATTGTGTAATGTTTCAGTAGAAATAATAAAATCTTGGTATCTTTGGTTTAGAAGAAAACCAAAAGGGGGTACGCATTTATGGGCGAAACTATACAAATATATATATATATATATAAGAAAAATATCTAATACTTTTAACCATGGTTTTAATCAAAGTTATAGCTTTTGTTAGTATAAAAAACTTTTTTCTATTTAAATCGTTATTCGTTATCGATATCATTGTTTTTCTTTGTGAATATTAATTCCATTTTTTGGATTCGCCATATTGCACTTTGCATATTTACCTCCCTTTTATGTGATGTTAAATGATTGAATTTTTTCTGCAGTTCATATCTTCACCGTGTCATTTTAAAAAGAAAATACCAGGTCCAACAAGACGTTGATAAGATTTGTACTTTATAATTTATTGAATAATTTGTTTGTAATTTATTTACAAAATACGAAAATATATAATCGCTGTTTTTTTATTTGTTTCTTTATAAAAAAAAATGAATAAAGTCAAAAGAAAAAAAATCTCACCATAAAAGAACTCATTTCATTATTTAGTCTTCATTTTGTTTGATAAATTTTTATCAAAAACTGTTATTTATTACTGTTTGTTTTGTTTGTCCAGAAGATATGTGAATACATGAACCCTCGATACAGTATTGGGTCCCTAAAGTAGGGTAGAATTATTGAAGATCCCTCACTGAAACCAGAATTCAGTTATGTTTGTCAATTACAACTTCTCATCAAAAGAATATGGGCGTACACACGAACAAAGACAAAAATTTCCCATATCACGCAGACGTCAAACGACTTAGACCCAACTCTTTTGGTGCAATGAAGGAGGTGTTGCTGCCAGTTTGGAATCTCAAGGACCAAGCTTGTCTCATTTTTTTTTCTGAAGCCCAAAGAAATATGGTTGAAGGATATGAACGGCTACTACGCTTTAATCCTAGCTTGAGGGCCACAATAATTGGTTATGCCTACCCGACGACAGTATCAGCCAGAACGTTTCCAAAGAAAAAAAATAACATGAATATTTGTTTCACAATTTATTGTGAAAAAAATGGAAATGAAATACAAAACGGGAGGTCTAATTCGATTTATTTAAACAAAAATTTTCTTCTGAAACTGATTGAATGACTTCTGATTTGAGCCATCTTGTTTACTTACTCAAGGCATAATTAACTGGCCTCGTAGTTTGTTCCGAGAGTAACCGACCTCGACTGGGCCGCCTGGCATACGTGCCTCGCGGAGTATCAATAGCAAGCATAAATTCTTATTACTCTTGACCTTCATGTCTTGTAAATCTATGTCCAGCAAAGTCATTTAGCATTCGTACTGGGTGAATTACCAAAGGCTAGCATAGTTCACATTGCAATTAGCGATCCTATGACCAGGATTGACCAGCTGCATACGAGTTTCGGCTCGTGTGCGACCTCGGCCTCCCCTAAATTCCCTCTATAAAAAAGAACTTGTGTCAAATCCTGTCTGGTGGGAGGCATGGATAAATAAATATCAAGGCCAACAGTATTAATTTATTGTTTTGGTCTCGCACCAGGCCGCCTGGCATTCATGCCGGGTGGCTAAACAATAAAAATAGATTCACACTGCACTAGACCTTCAGGTCTAGTGAATCTATGACCAGCAATCTCACCTGGCATACGTGCTAGGAGACTTAGAAAAGGCTAGCATAGTTCCCATTGTACCTAGTGATCCTATAACCAGCATTATCCAGTAGGGCACGAGCTGAAACTTACCTACTCTAGGTGTCGCCCATGTCGTAACATATAGAATGCGGGTTCAAGTCTTGTCGGGAGATTTTTTTTATTCCAATTATATTAGTTTGCTTGACTAATCTAATTTAGAAGCATTAGACTGACAGACCAGTCAGTGAGTTTGGTTCTTAAAGGGTGCTTCATATTTCTGGCTTTGAGCCAAAACTTAGTTAAGCTAAGTAAATGTCTACTTGCAAGCCTTACACAAGAAGAAAGCAAACTAACTTAATGGATTCTGCTATCTCTACAACTTCTGACCCATTAGAATGTTTCTTTTGTCGGCTACAGAAGACCCGTCCGAAGTCTCCGGCTAGTTCATAGACCATAAACATAAATCTGATCCAATCTAAGCTTTCAATGGCTAAATAACGTATTTCAAGGCTTGCATAGGTTTTAGTAAAATAGTTTTAGTTTTTTAAAAGTTATAGTAAGTGAAATTTGGACTTTCAATGTGAGTTAGATCATAAAGATTTTTGACTGACAGTTCTTTCGACTACAAAATAGATTCAAAAGTGAATCTATGAAGAATGTGAGATAGGTTATACAGATCTTTGAATGATGTGATCAAAATACGTAAAATTTAAGATTAAAAAACAATTATACTCGCCTGTGATTTAAACTGCGAATCAGTTTACAGGGTATCCGCCGTTCCAGGGTATCCGCCGTTCCGTTGATACCGGAAATTGTAAAAAAATGCCATTTTGCTCTAAAATAGAGGATCTTGATTTTATGTGACGTAGTGCCAGTAAGGTTAATATTTTAGATATTTATTAGGTACGTAAAAGCTGGTTTAGATTTTATTGCATTTACCTTGGCAATTTCTCCAATATGGAGGCGTGAATAATTAGCAAAAACTTTTATGTCTTTGTCGTAACGTACTGCATTTCGGAAACTTTTAAAATCAAAACACAAAAGAAAGTAAGTGTCACCTTATACGTATTTATCCAAACCCTCCTCCACGGACAGAATGCAACACACAAAGTCAATTTTTAAACGTCCAAATATCATCCTGTAAATCGTTATTCGATTATCTCCCAATACTGTATATGACTGAAAATACACACACACACACATATATATATATATGTGTGTGTGTGTGTGTGTGTGTGTGTGTGTGTGTGTGTGCACGCATGCGTGTGCAGTAAACGTTTTATTAACTATACGAATATTTATAAAATCTTACTTTCTGTATTGCTATGGGTCCAAGTTCTATTATCGCCCAGGTCGGATTAGACGTATAGTCGAATTACCATACGTCTGAACTAATGGGGTTAACGAAGGTTGATGACGCGATTACGACTTAAAATAATTCTCCCCACTCATTATACACGTACTCTATTGTTTTTATTTTGTAATGTTATCTTTCGACATGTTTTTTTTTTTGGTGGGGGTTGTTTTGTTTTGTGTTTTAGGATAAATAAGAACAGAAAAAAATCTGTTAAAATTCTTTGATCAAATTTGGGTCTGACTAAAAAGGTGTTTCGATTACCCCATATCTTTATACATATGCATCTTGTGTTGGTATGATTGCAAAAACGTTTGACATTTATTATTATTATTATTATTATTATTATTATTATTATTATTATTTACTCCTTTAGAGTTTTTCACATCAGTGTTAGCTGATGGTTTTTCACTGGAGTTTGAGTGACAGCAAGTCTCCTCAAGTATCCAAGACTCGTCTCAGGATTCTGGCTGTTCTCAGCAATGCTGTAATTTGGATAGTCTCTACCCGTCCGCCAACTTCCAAGTCCTCCAGGCCTTTTAATAATCCTTTAGTCATTGTGCCAAAAGCACCAATCACAATTGGTACAATCGTCGCGTTCATGTTCCACAGCTTTTTCAATTCTCTAGCAAGGTCGAGGTACTTATCTCTCTTTTCACATTCCTTCAGATTTATTCTGTGGTCCGCCGGGACAGCAAAGTCGACAATTTTGCAAATTCTCTTTTTTTTTTTTTTTTGTTGATTATAATTAAGGTCTGGTCTTCTGGCCGGGATTAGGTGATCAGTTTGTATGTTAAAGTCCCATTGGAGTTTGTGTGCGTCATTTTCTAGGACAGGTGCTGGGTGGTGCATATACCATTTGTTGGTATGATCAAATTGAAATTTCTTGCACATTTCCCAGTGGATCACCTTGGCCACCCAGTCGTGACTCGCCTTATACTCCTTCAGTGCTAATTTGCAGCATTCGCTTATTATGTGATTGATCGTTTCGTCTCTGACACTGCATAGCCTACATTTACTGTTTTGTTGCGTCTAATCTATCCTCGCTTTGATATGATTGGTCCTTATGGCGTTGTCCAGTGCTGCCATTAGGAGAGATTCCGTTTCTCTCTTACGGTTTCCTTTTCTTAGCCAGGTCCAGGTTTTCATTTATAGCGGCCATAGAGTTGTTTATCGTGTTGTCCGTATCGTTTCTGATGGCTGTAATCAGTCCTCGTTCGTGTTTTTCTATGTAGTCTTCGAGCTGTTGTATCGATGCGTAAACACTGTCTTCGATGCTGGCAAGTCCTCTTCTTCCCTTTTTCTAGATACATATAGTCTGTCAACGTCGTCTCTGGGATGTAATGCCTTATGCATGGCCATTAGTTTTCTTGTTCTTTGATCCATTTGTTTAAGTACATCTCTGGACCACTTGAGAAAGGGTCCGAATATCTAACGAGGGGCACTGACCAAGTATTTATTCCCTTGATGAGGTTTCTGCTGGAGAGTTTTGTCTCGAGTAGTTTTCTAGTTCTCCTGAGATATTCTTTTCGAATTTTGTCTTTCATTTCCACTTGTTTGATGGTGTCAGCCTCCAAGATACCCAATTATTTGTAGGTTTCATTTTCTCCGAGCGTTCTAATTTTGTCTTGATTTGGTAGTTCCATTCCGTCAGTCATATGTCGTTTACCACTCTTCATGACGAGCATGGCACATTTTTCTCTGCCAAATTCCATTCCTATGTCATGACTGCATATTTTAACGGCATGTATGAGAGTTTCCAATTCTTATTCATTTTTTGCAAAAAGTTTAATGTCACATTAGGAGATTGATCTTCTCTTGCGATCTGCTAAGTTTGTATCCGGCTATGCATTTTCTGAGTATGTGGTTAAGTGGTACCATGGCTATTATGAATAGTAAGGGTGATAGTGCATCTCCTTGGAAAATCCCTCTTTGGATCTTTGTTTCAGCTAAGCTTCTTTCTCCTGCTGCCAGGTCCACTCTCCAGGTTTGCAGGGTTTTTCGATGAAGTTTATGACTTCATGTGATATTTTATACATTTTGAGACAGTCTATTATCCAGCTTTGTGGAACCATATCATATGTCTTTTTGTAGTTAATCCGGGCCATAGCTAGATTTTTTCGTCTTGTCTTGCTCTCATTTAGGAGGTATTGATCTATGTAAAGTAATTCTGCTGTGCCTCTGGATCCTTTGCGGTATCCTTTCTGATTGTCAGGGAACAATCTTCGGCTTGTTAGCGAGTAGTAAATCTTTTCCCTTATTTGTGCTGTTAGTATTTTCCACATCATTGGTAGGCAGGTTATCGGTCTGTAATTGTTTGGAGCAGTTCCTTTTCTTGGGTCCTTTTGGATTAATGTAGTCTTTCCTTTGTTCATCCAGTCAGGTACTTGTGCGCCTTGTAGGCGTCTGTTCATTTCTAGTGCTAGTCTGCCGTGAATGGAGGTGAATTTTTTTAACCAGAAGCCATGTATTCCATCATGGCTTGGCGTTTTCCAGTTTGATATTCTTTTTAGTGTTGTTTTGAGTAAATCGATGTATATTTCCGTTTTGGGACCTTCTTCAAGTCCCTCTAGTTCTCTTGTAATATTGTTTATCCATTCAGCATTTTCGTTGTGTTTTTTGGTTGCCATATTTTCATCCCAAATCGTTCGGTTTCTTTAGCATCCGGTTGTTGGTATGTTTTCGTGTCACCCCCCTCCCAAATGTTGATAGAATTTTCTTTCGTTGTTTTGGAAAGTCCTGTTTTGTCTGTATTGTTTTACCCTTTGTCGATTATTATTATTATTATTAGAATTCTTTACATCAGCGTAAGCTGATGGTTTTTCACTGGAGATTGAGTGACAGCAAGTCTCCTCAAGACTCCAGGACTCTTCCCAGTATTCTGACCGTTTTCAATAATGCTGTTGGATGGTCTCTACTCGGCCGCCAACTTCCAAATCTTCCAGGCCCTTTAATAATCCTTTAGTTACCGTGCCAAAAGCACCAATCACAATTGGTATAATTTTCACCTTCATATTCCATAGCAAGGTCGAGGTGCTTATCTCTCTTTTCACATTCTTTCAGTTTTATTCTATGGTCTGCCGGGACAGCAAAGTCGACAATTTTGCAGATTTTTTTTTTTTTTTTTTTTGGATTATTATAAGGTCTGGTCTTCTGTCCGAGATTAGGTGATCCGTTTGTATGTCAAAGTCCCATAGGAGTTTGTGTGTGTTATTTTCTGGGACAGGTGCTGGGTGGTGCATATACTATTTGTTGGCATGGTCAAATTGAAATTTCTGGCACATTTCCCAATGAATCACCTTGGCCACCCAGTCGTGTCTAGCCTTGTATTCCTTCTGTGCCAATTTGCTGCATTCGCTTATAATGTGATTGATGGTTTCATATCTATCACCGCATAGCCTACATTTGCTATTTTGTTACGTCCTATCTATCCTCGTTTTGATATGATTCGTTCTTATGGCATTGTCCTGTGCTGCTATTAGGAGGGATTCCGTTTCTCTCTTAAGGTTTCCTTTTCTTAGCCATGTTCAAGTTTTGTCGTGTGAGATGTTGTTTATTAGTCGTTTAAAACGCCCATAGAGTTGTTTTTCTTCCTATTTTTGATTCCTAGTTTTTGTCATTCGTTATTATTATTTTATCCAGTATGATTAAATGCGATTAGTATTATTGTTATAACTGCAATTATTATTAGTAGAAGAGTACCCGTCAAAAATGACAAATTTATTTACGTATGGATGGGCAACTCTGCCTTGGACTCGGCTGTGGATCAGAGTACTACTCCACCGGCACTTTTGCCCAGGAACTCTATGTCACAGGAGTTACGGAGGGAGACCCAAAATCATATTAAAACAGGAAAAGACATACTTTTTACAATGTACATAGGTGAGTATTATGAATATAAATGCTTGGCACCTGTTTGAAGTGACGTACTGAGCTCATAATCCTATTTCAGAATCACTTTTTCACATCATATATAATCGAAGCTTTGGATAAATCTCCCTCACTCTGTCACTCTGTCACTCTCTCTCTCTCTCTCACTCTTTCTCTCTCTCTATATATATATATGTATATATATATATATATAATTAATATTAAAACATTATTATATATATGTTTTCATATATGCCAATATATATTTACATATATATATATATATATATATATATACAGACATGTCAGTATATACAGGTATCTATGCATATATAAATGTGTACATGCTGATGTTTATGCATTTATGCAAGTGTTTACGAATACACACGTGCAAACACACACACACACACACACGCACGCACGCACGCGCGCACACACACACACATATATCCACGTAGCAATCATATGAAAATATACGTATAAATGACATACAAAACATTTACAAATATACACATACAGATACAGAGAAACAGACTAACTCACGAATAATCTATATATACATGTATATATATATATAAGTGTGTGT
>CAUZXS010003423.1:5000-42500 GCA_963585895.1 Sepioteuthis lessoniana
TTGTTGGTGCGCAAGTATTGCTATTGTTACTGCACAGTTAAATGGTTTCAATTATTGCTCTTTTATTCTAATAGTTTTATTCAATATTATTTTGCACACAGTTAAGTGGTTACAAGTGTAACGGTAGCACCATAAGGCAAAAAATGAGGTAAAAGGCTCAACTGGTAAAGAAGTTGTCTATTCGCTATTGGTCTTCGTTCCTTCTTTAAACCCTTCTTTGACCCTGAAACTAAAAACAAAATAGAAAACAACTTCTGTAATCCCTTTCACACAGATCAATAATTCGGGCAAATACAGATACAGTGTGTGATTCTTACCTCTGTTCGCCTCAAAGAATGCCCCCTTCGCAAAGTCTAAAATCGCAGCTCTGTCAGGCAACATGTGTGTTCTGCTCGGAGAAATGGTAATAAAAGGGTCAACCCTTCTAACGGTGTCACGTGTGTGACTGGTTGGTGTACCCAACTCTAAGGGGCCCGTACCAAACAAGGGGAATCGCTCCCTCATTTACAACAAGTATTGCTATTTCGCACTAATTATTCTATTGAACACTATTCATTCATTTACACACAATCAAATGGTTCCAAGTATTGTTATGTTATGCCAATATTTCAATTTAGACACACAGTGTAAGAGTTTCAAGTATTGCTGATCAACACTAATAATTCTATTTAACATTACTCATTGATTTGTACACTGTTGAATTGTCCCTAGTATTGCTTTGTAGAACTAACTATTCAATCAAACATTGCCCTGTCAGCTGGGGCTGTAGAATACACCGACTGCTACTCTACAGAGAGATGAGCCCTTACCCAATGAGTGTCCTGATATGCATATTTATCAACCCCTCCGCTCAGGCAGGATATGACATAAGGTCAATTTTTAAGTGGAGTTTAACAGGTTTGAATTCAGAGTTTTTCTTCTCCTAGACTAGTTGCCTCACCAAGGCTGTAGAACCTAGTCTGCCCTATTATTTACCCATAGCTGGAGGGAGAATAATTGGATTCATACCTTTCCCAAGGGTATTAGTGCTTTGTGAAATGCAATTAGTCTGGTCCAGGATTTGAACTCGTGTCGTCGTGTCCATTTCCTACAATGATAACCATTATACCACGGGCACCTCCATGAGTGTCCTGATATGACACTAAACCATCTGATGATGAGGTTCCAGTAATTATAGAGCTTTGAGGAATGCAAAGTACCCATTTATTACCATATATATTGGGCCCTATCTATGAGTCAAATAGAACTAAACTGTGTATTTATGCTAAACTGAATTGTTTGAAATGGAACTGTTTTTGTATGTTAAGCTGAATTGCTTGAATAGAACTGTTAATATGTTTAAAAATGCATTTGGCATTAATAGCCTACAATGGTTGATGTGCCATAAGACCAAAGCAAAGGAAACCAAACCAATCAATTAAACATCAATCATTTGTTTGCACATGGTTTAAATATCGAACAGTTCTATATGACTCATCGATAGGACCCTATCAGGTGCTACTACTCTGATCCAAAGTGAATCAGGGAGTAACGGCAATGAAAGTGTACTCAATGTTCCCAAAAGCTCCCACCTAACTGGAGCCTCATCATCAGATTGTTTAATGTCATGATAAGAACGTTCATTGGGAAACTCTTACTCTCTGCACAGGCCGACAGCATTGATTTGCTGTTGGCTTTGATGCTAGTGAGCTCTGTCCAACGAAGGCAGACTTGAGGCCGAAAGTCTCCAGGTTCAACTGGGCCACCTTCGAGTAGGCAAGCTACATCATTGACAACTTTGTCACCTTTGTATAACACTGCACCTTGCTGTCCAGTTTAAGCTATAATCAGGCATACGTGCATGGACCCAGATAGGCTCATCAGGCCCACATTGCACTAAGTAGGCCAATGACCAGCAAAGTCCAGCAGGGCTTGAGACTCGGCTTATGCCTGACCTTCCTCTCTCCTAATCCCCACTATAATCAACCTTAGGGTCATTGACCTTGTGTCAAGTCCTATCTGGTGGGAGGCAGATACAAATATACTTCTGCAGAGATGTAGCCAGTGTATTCTGTCCCTCCAGTCAATTGGGCTAGTTAGGATGGGAGAAAAATGTAACATGAAAACCAAATTAATTTATTATGATGTTTTGCTCTCTTTGGGCTTCATCAGATGATGATTTGGAAAAAAATTTAATTTTTGGAAAAATGCTATGGAATTCTAAGACTGAGTTCAGTTTGGTTTGATTTTATGGCACCATGTTTCTGGCAAATGCACCCACCCAAGCCGAAACACTACTACATAGTCTGGAACAAGTAGCTGCAGGCATAGGCCTCAATGTCAATGCGCACAAGACAATATATGTGCTTTAATCAAACAGGGGACATCTCCATGCTAAACAGTAGCTGTCTGAAAATAGTAGACAAGTTCACCTACCTAGGAAGCAGTGTCTCATCAACCGAGACACACATCAACATGCGACTAGTAAAGGCATGGACAGCTATCGATAGGCTATTGGTCATATGAAAGTCAGACCTGACTGACAAAATAAAACACAGTTTCTTCTAAGCAGTGGTTGTGTCGATACTGCTATATGGATGCACTACATGGACGCTAACTAAATGAATGGAGAAAAAGCTTGATGGCAACTACACAAGAATGCTGTGGGCAATATTGAACAAGTCCTGGAAGCAACACCCTACCAAAACAGTAGCTATACGGCTACCTACCATCCATCACGAAAACTATCCAAGTTAGATGAACCACACATGCAGGACAGTGCTGGAGAAGTAGGGATGAGCTCATATGTGATGTACTCCTGTGGATCCCTTCACATGGACGAGCAAAGGCAGGATGACCAGCTCGAACCTACATACAGCAGCTCTGTGCTGATATGTGATGTAACCCTGAGGACCTGCCAGAAGCAATGGATGATGGGGGGGTGATGATGATGATGATGATGATGAACCATGTGCAAACAAATGATTATAATTATATGGAAAGAAATACTTGAAACTATATAATTTATAGTATCAGACTAGAATACTGTATAAATGTTTACCAAACCCCTTTAATTGAGAAGGATGTGATACAGTCAATTTTTAAAACAGATTTCCTTCTCCTAGACTGGTTGCCATAACAAAGTTAAAGAGTCAGTCTGCCCTACTATTTACTTATAGCTGGAGGGAGAATAATTGGTATTAGCCCTTTGTGAAATGCAAACTATCCTGTCCAAGCAGAATAAAATACAAAGTCAATTTTTTTAATATTTAATCTAAAAAGAATTTTGAACTGGTTCATTAGTCTAGTGGGTAGAGTGTTTGCCAATGGTCCAGGAGACCTGGGTTCAATCCCAGGTCGCATCATACCAAAGATTTTAAAAATGGTACTTGATACCTCCTTACTTAACTCTCAGTGATATAAGGTATGTATCAAGGGTAAAGCGGGGCAATCCAGGGAAAGGAGTAGCACCCTCTTCTACACCTTGGTGTAGTAGCTATTGAAAAAGGAGCCTTCTGGTCACCCTTGACTACGGTCGCCTACTTTACTTTTAGCAGGTTTGAATTCTGAGTTTTTCCACTCCTACACCAGTTACCATACCAAAGTTAAAGAGCGCAGTCTGCCCTACTATTTACCCATAACTGAAGTGAGAATAGTTGGATTCATGCCATTTTCAAGGGTATTAGCTCTTTGTGATATACAAACCACCTTGTCCAGGATTTAAACAAACAGGATAAGATACAAAGAGTGTTCGCCAATGGTCCAGAAGACTTGCATTCAATCCCAGGTCAAATCATACTAAAGACTCAAAAAATGGTACTTGATACTTCCTTGCTCAACACTCAGCAATATAAGGTATGTATGAAGGGTAAAGTGGAGCAATCCAGTGAATGGAGTAGCGCCCTCTTCTACACCTTGATGTAGTAGCTATTGAAAAGGTAACTTTTGGGTCACCCTCGACTACGATTGCCAACTTTTTTACTTATCTAAAAAGAATTTTTTAACACAGTGTCTAACAGGTTTGAATTCAGAGTTTTTTTTTTCTCCTAAACCAGTTACCATACCAAAGTTAAAGAGTCAGTCTGCCCTGCTATTTACTCATAACTGGAGTGAGAATAGTTGGATTCATACCTTTCCCAAGGTTATTAGCACTTTGTGAAATATCAACCACCTTGTCCAGGATTTGAACTCTGGTCACCATGTTCATTTTTTACAGCAGTAACTTTTACACCACCAGTGTTTTTATGAAACTTGAAACCATATAACTGTGTGCAAAAAACTTTAAATGTCTGAGGAATGTGATTCTCTCACCTCTCAGCATAAAATAACACTAAACTGGTTGACATGCTGTTTAAATCAAGATTTAACAAGAGTGTTTGTTTGTGAATAACACCCCATTTCTTATAACACATTAGTTTATCCCATAGAGAGTAACCTAACACAGAATATTCGGTAGGAAACAGAACAAGTCAATTAGTATAATAAGATATTTATTTGTACACAATATGAGTATGAAACTCTGTTTGCTCCCTCAGCTATACAAGAAAGAGTCATATGTGTTCAAAGAACAAACAGAAAGGTTCATACTGCAAAATAGTGGAAACCACTTACTCTTCTCAGGTCTGGAATCTAAAGAAGGAAGGCGCCATGTGCTCGCTGCTGAGGAACAAATCACCACATCTGTTCTTTTCAAGTCCTGTTCGTGAAAAAGACAGATTCCTCGATCCACCTTGTCACATGACCAAAATGGACTTGTGATGTGGGAGAGTTTCTCAAACACTGTGATAAGGGCGACCACTCCATTTTGTCCCCCAAAAAGTGAACCAAGAAAAAAAACATCAAAGAAATTATTATTAACTAGAAATTATTACTTGAAACCATTTAATTATTTGTGTTAGATAGAAATACTTGACATCATATGAGTGTCTGCAAAAAAAGTCTTAAGAGATTACTACAAAAAATTAAATATAGATTTATGAACATAATTCTCTAACATCTTGGCATCGAATAACCCTGACTGGTTGACATGCAATTAAAATCAATCAAATTAGGGAATGTTGTGGATACATTTTATTTCAACCTCTATGAAAATATGAAATCAGATAAAAAAGTTAATATTTTAATCAAGATGGTGCTATCTCTTCATTAAATAGCAACTCTTGAAAATTAAGAGACTAGTTCATATACATTGGTTGCAATATCTCATCTACTGAAATGGATAAATAAAGCATGGACTGCTCTCAACAGGCCAATGACTGTATGGACATTTAATCTCTCTGATTAAATAAAATGTGAGTTCTTCCAAGATGTAGCTGTGTCAGTACTATTGTATGGTTGGTTAGTTTTGTTTTATGGCATATCAACCCTTTTTGGGTCATTTAATGCCAAATTAAATTTTGAATAATTCAGTGTAGTATAAGTATAGTTTTTGTTTGCAAACAGTTAAATTTCAAACAATTCAGTTTAGCATAAGTATACAGTTTAAATGTCAAAACAGTCCTATTTCAAGCAATTCAGTTTAGCCTAAGTTTAGTTCTATTTAACCCATAGATATGGCTCTATCAGGTGCTACTACTCCAAGCCAGAGTGAACCAGGAGTGATGCCAATAAACAGGTACTCTGCATTCCCCAAAGCTCCAGCACTACTGGAGCCTCACCATCAGGTTGTTTAGTGTCATATCAGGACACTCGTTAGGTGGGGTTCTTAACCTTCTGCAGAGAAGTAGTTGGTGTATTCTACAGCCCCAGCCAATTGGGCAATTGGACCACATGAACTCTTATCAAATGCCTGTTGAAAAGACTACTTGGGGAACTACATTAAGATGCTACATGCATCCTGGAAGCAGCACCCTACAAGATAACATTTGTACTGCCACTTAGCTCCCATCTCAGAAACCACCTGAGTTAGATATGCAGAGTGCTACTTGAGAAGTAAGGAAGAACTCATAAGCAACATTCTCCCATGGACTACTACACATGGACACACCAGTTTTGTTTAACTTGCACAAAACTACATCTTTCAGCTCGTTGTGGACACTTCATGTAGTCTAGAGGACTTATTAAGAGTGATGGCTGATAGGGACGGATGGCAAGTGAGTGTCAAATGAATCTGTGCTATCATAATGCCTCGATGGTAAAGTTAGGAAAATTCACAAATAAGTTAGGAAAATTGATTTTTTTTTGTTTTTTAATGATTTGAAAGAAACCAGTTTAATCTGGTTAGGTTAGAGGATGTTTCTTTTCCATTTTATTTATTTTTTTCAAAAAGAATCTCTATCTCCAGCCACTGAGGCAAAACAAGGGCAGGTTACTCTTCAGATCCTACCCCCCCCCCTTCCACAAAAAAAAAAATACTTCCCTGTCCTCCAATTATCAGTTGCTACTATTGAATTTTAATATGAATACATCAGTTAAAGAGATCCTATTGACTATTTCCACCTCCCCTTCTTTGTGTGCATATGTTTTTTTTCTTTCTTTTTAGTGAGGGAAGGAAGTGAGGATTGGAGGGGGGATGCAAACCAACAGGCATACCAAGTAAAGAGGGAGTAACTCCCCACTTTCATCACTACTCCCTTTCCCATCAAGAACAATGTGGGTAAATTTTGGGGAAGCTTCTTCATCCAAGCAAGTCAAGCCGGATGTCAAATCGTTCAGAGGGACATGTTTGTTTGCGGTGGAACAACTAGAAAATGAGTTTTATGATAACAGAAAAATTATCCTCTCAAGCTTGTTTTCTTTTCTTTTTTTTTTTCCCCACTTTTGTTGTTATAAAAACTCACTTTTATGTTTACGCATACATGTGTGTATGTCTGCAAGCATCTGTGTGCTGATGTGTGCAATGTATTTGTCAGATAGTTTTATAACCCCCCCCCCCAAACTTAGCCTTTTAAGGACACATTTACAATCATAAACATGCCATGTGCCATGATTTGTTGTTGCGTCTAGTGTAATGGTTATCACCACAAAAAATGGACTTGATGAGCTGGGTTCAAATCCTGAAGGAGGCTCTTTGCGATTCACTTTGTGCTTGGCCCAGTTAGCTAGGGCTGTAGAATACACCGACTGGATCTCTGCAGAAGGGTAAGAAAACGATTGTCCTAGTCGTGACACTAAACAA
Source organism: Sepioteuthis lessoniana (assembly GCA_963585895.1). Taxonomy (NCBI): domain Eukaryota; kingdom Metazoa; phylum Mollusca; class Cephalopoda; order Myopsida; family Loliginidae; genus Sepioteuthis; species Sepioteuthis lessoniana. The sequence goes on from CAUZXS010003423.1 coordinate 12,097, forward strand.
TCTAATGGTGAGGCTCTGGTAATGTTGGAATTTTGGGGAATGTGGATTACTCCTTCATTGCCATCGCTCTCGGATCCACTCTGGTCTGGAGTGGTCGCACCTGATAGTCCTATCTATGGGTCAAATAAATCTGTTTGAAATTTAAACTAAGTGCAAACAAATGACATATGAAATTGAATCATTAGGAACTATTTGATCATTTGTGTATTAACAAATGACTGATGTTTAATAGAATTGTTTGTGATACATAAAAATACTTGGAACCATCTAACTTTGTTGACTTATACTAAATTGTGTTGTTAGATATAGAACCATTTGACATTTAAACTGAATGCAAACAAATGACTTATGCTAAATTGATTTGTTTGAAATAGAACTGTTTGATCATTTAACTGTGTGTACTACAAAATGTGTTTACAAGTCATATATTCAATATGTAAAAATAGGACTTGGTATTAGATGACCTGCAGTGGTTGTGATATGCCATCAAACCAAAACCAAACCAACACTTTGTGCTCTGAGGAAAGGTATGAATCTATCTCTTTTATGAGTGAATTGAGGGACAGGCTGGGATCTTTAACCTTGGTATAGTAACCTGTCTAGGAGAAGGAAGTTCTATGCTCTGCTTAAAAATAGATCTTGTGCATCCTCCTGTTGATGGTGGAAAGGTTGGTTTGGTTTCATTGTTTAATGGCATATCAACCTTTGCAGGTTATTCAATGCCAAAGCTATTCTTCTAGAAGATCAGTAGTGGTACTATTTAACCCATAACTGGGAGGATAAGGGGGTTCATACCTTTCCAAAGGGGGGGGGGGGGGGGGGGGGGGGGGGGGGGGGGGGGGGGGGGGGGGGGGTGAGGGGGGGTATTGCCCGAAAGTGAATGTAATAGCACGACTGAAGTTCAAACTTGCTTACTACAATTATGCAGTCCATCGCTTTAACCATTATACCATGAGGACACCCCTCCCCCCAGGTAAATACATACACTATACCATCAGATCTGAATATAAGCATACCCTTGGGATAGATATGAACCCCCTTATCTCTTCCCTTTAAGTTAAATCGTATCACAGCTGTCTTCTTTAATGAGGGCTTTGGTATTAAGTAACCCATGTAGGTTGATATGCTATTAAACAAAGAAAGAAACCTAATCAATAAAATATAAGTATATCAATGACAGGTGTTTTGATTTTAGGTTGGAGTTGGTAGATTAATTTACCGATATTGTCCTGAGTGCTTTCAGACCTTTCATAGGCCATCATCAGGGGTTGTTTACAAGTGTAAAGAGTTTTTAGTTTGTTTGTTTGTTTTTAATTTTTTAGGTTTTTTCTAACATTGCAGAAATTATGTAAACATAAAGTGCTTGGAACAATTACTTTAAATTCATATATATTTTGTGTGTTATTTTTGTCCTCCTCTTTATTGTTTTTAATGTTTTGGCGTCTGTATCTTCTGGCCTTCCTCAGGTGTTTCTTGTTTATTTAGGCATAGAAATTATTCAGCCTAAGAAATCATTTTTAAAGTTTGACTGTTGATCCAACAAAGCGTTCAAGAAATATAAAGATATTGTTCAAATAATGACGTCATTGTTTTTCAAGCTTATCAATCTAAGAAGCATCGCAAGAAGTGCCATGAGATGAATTCAAAATGTAAAATCCAATGGCATCAGTTTTTCTTTGTGTTTTTAAAGAAACTCACTTTAAAAACAATTGGATTCGGCCTTTTTAATTACTGGTTCCCAGATTGTGTTCATTTCTTGAATGTCAACAGTCAAACTTTACAAATGATTTCCTGGGTTGCGTCATTTCTATACCCAGATGAACTAGGGACACCTGAAGAAGTCTGGAGGATACAGCATCCGAATCATGTTAGAACTGACAATCATAAAGATGAGGACAACAGTCCAAAAAGTTACCCACAAAATATTGCACATCAAACCTCATCTCAAAAATTCAGACAGATAATGCATATATATATATATATATATATATATAAGAAATAGGAAAAAGCAAATTATTCAGAGGATGATTAATTTGTTAATAATTTTGGTTGAATAAATACATCCTCTGAACATTGTTTTTTTTTCATATTGTTATATTTACATCAGATTTATTTCCATTTTTCTCTAAAAGGTGTATTCCAAATAATCAAGGATATATATAGGTTTGGTTTCTTTGTTTTAATGGCATATCAACCTTTGTTAGTTATTTAATGCCGAAGCCATTCTCCTAGAAGAACAGTAGTGGTACTATTTAACCCATAGCTGGGAGGATAAGGGGGTACATACCTTTCTCAAGGGTATTTGCCTGAAAGTGAGCATAATGGCGCGATTGGAGTATGAACTCACTTACTACGATTTCACAGTCCATCGCTTTTACCATTACACCACGAGGACACCCCCAAGGGTATATATAGGAGTATATTCCAAATAATCAAGGGTATATACAAGCATATAATCAAATAATCAAGACTAGATTTCAAATAACCAAGAGTATATACAAGCATATAATCAAGAGTAGATTTCAAATATAAGAGTATATATAAGAGTATAATTGCTATTATTTTGAATCATCTCTTGCTATTTATCAGGTTGTTTGTTGATTCCGTTTTAGTAAAATTCAGCTGGTTTATAAGCCCAAGAAGTTTTCTTCAAACGTTTTTAACTGATCTTCTTTTTGAGAAAGTTATTTTTGTCATTCTGATCATTTTGGAGAGAACAAAAAAAGATGGAAATCACTTGGTGATAAGTCTGAGGAATATTGTTGATGTTGGAGAACAAATCAGTCTAAATCCAAGATTTTCTGCTGTGTGATTCTTGGTGAATGTGGCTTTTGCATTATCATGAGGAAGCATAAAGTTTCTTCTATTGACGAGTGCGAGGGTTTAAAAAAATTTTTTTAAAAGATTTTCCTGCTCACTTTTTCTATATTTTTCAAGTGGTGGCAGATTGAAGATTGGATTGGGCTGTGGTGAGGTCAAGTACTAATTCTTAAATACTTTAGTATAGATTGTATTCCACTAATTCTCTCCGCTCAGTCAGCTGGAGTTGTAGAGTACATAAAGCTATAATTGTTGACTAAGGATTTAATTTATTAGTTGATTGAAATCATGTAATTGTGTACTAATTAACAGAATTAAGTATAGGTATTAATTAATAGTATTAAGAATAGGTACTTGAAGGCTGAATTCCATTTTTTAATTCGTTGTTTGGCCTTGTTTAGAAAAAACAAAACAAAAATAAAGTTTTGTACTTTGATTTTTAGAACCAGTATTTTCCTGAAAAAAAGGTAATGTTTCTTGTTGCACAGATCCGTTTGGGTGGCTTGGTCGTGTCAATCAAGGCTACCTGGCATGGATACTAGGAATCAGCATTCATGTCATACATGCTAAGACCAGTTCTTCTCAGGGAACTGTTCCTCCAGGTTCTAACACTCTCTGGAGAAGCTAGATTTATCACCTGGAGCCTGAGGCACCTCTTTTTAGGGAAATATTGACAGGGCCCAAGGCATTTTTAGGAATGCTGAGTGTGTCTGGGCTATGGCCCTGCAGCCCGGACCCACCATAAAAGATGCCTTGTGCCAATGTTATCCGGTTAGTGGGACATATTACAAATACCAACAAGGTTCCTTCACCGTACTAGCGCAGTCAGCTGGAGAGTGGGCTGTAGAATACACCAACTGCATCTTTGCAGAGAAGTAACCTCTCATCCCCATAGTGTTCTAGATATGACACTAAATTGCATCTGACTATGAGGCTTCAGTTGTGAGCTCTGTGTAATATGCAGTACCCTTTCATTGCCATTACTCCCAGCTCCACTCTGGCGCAGAGTGGTAAGACCTGATAAGGTCTTATCTTTTGGTCAAATAGAACTGTTTGGCATTTAAATTGTGGAAATGAATGATTTATTTTGAATTGAATTATTAGAAATAGAACAGTTTGACCTTTTAACTGTGTGTAAACAAATGACTGATGTCTAATTGTTTGGAAAAAAAATGAGCTCAGGCTTGTTTAAAAATTTTATGGACAAAATGTGTTTAAAAATCCTATATAATTAATATATATGTATGAACCAGATTTGACATTAAATAACTAACAATAGTTGATATGCCATAAAACCCAACCCAACCATACCTTTATTTATTTACTTATCTTATGTCTAAATCTTATATATATAATTTTATAGACTTGGTTTAAATAAAAATCAATAAAACCCCAATCTGTGCATGTAAGAACGCTTTGATCAAATAATGACTCTCTGATCGAGCCTGGTTTATTTTCCTTTTTTTTTCTTCTTTCTTATATATATAAGAAGATGCATTGAAACACATGTTGTATTTATTGGTAAAAAGCAATTAAAAAGAAACACAATGAAGTTGTCGTAGAATAATTGTATTTATTAGTTGAAATCCAACCACACACCCACCCACCCCTGGATGATAATGATTTCGGTAAAATGCTATCCTCATCAAAAGTTAAATTGTCGTCAGTCTGTCTTCATCTTTGTGTAAACTATTGCTTTTTATGAACATTTAATTACACACCCACTCATGCATACACACACACAGTCTTACTCTCTGACATCCATAGGCATACCCCTTCTTTTTCTTTTATACACTCACAAATGCATACATTCAGTTGCATCTCTGTCTCTCTCCCAATGCACATTAAGATACACACCCTTTCCTCTCTCTTTCACCCTCATGCTCAACATTCTCTCTCACACAGACACGCACTCTCTCTCAAACATGTAGGTACACACCTTTTTCTCTCTTTCACATGTAGGCATACACACCTTTTTTTCTCTCTCTCTCTCATGTTGGTACACACCTCATCTCTCTCACACATAGGCACACACCTCTTCTCTCTCTCTCTCTCTCATGTTGGTACACACCTCATATCTCTCACACGTAGGCACACACCTCATCTCTCTCACACATAGACACACACCTCTTCTCTCTCTCTCATGTTGGTACACACCTCTCTCTCACACATAGGCACACACCTCATCTCTCCCACACATAGGCACACACCTCTTCTCTCTCTCTCTCTCTCTCATGTTGGTACACACCTCTCTCTCACACATGTAGGCACACACCTCATCTCTCTCACACATAGGCACACACCTCTTCTCTCTCTCTCATGTTGGTAAACACCTCTCTCTCACACACGTAGGCACACACCTCATCTCTCTCACACATAGGCACACACCTCCTCTGTCTTACATGCACACACACACACACACACACACACACACACACACACACACACACACACACTTCCTCTCTCTTTCATGTGTGAGCACACGCCTCCTCTCTCTCTCTCTCTCTCACACACGCATAAGCACTCACAGTCAACATTCTCTCTTTCACGCAAGTACACTCTCTTTCTTTCATATACACAGGCACACTCTTACTCACTCCAACAAACTTACACACACACACACACACACACACACACACCCGTTCTCCCTCTCACTCACCTTTACATACACTGTCACACACTGAAAAAAGACAGTACACAATGGCTTTACAAGCATAAAGAGCTAATTACAAGGAGACATTGGTGTGTGTGGGTGGGTGGGTACCCAGTAGAAGGTGATTCTGGGTTGGGGAGGGGAAGAATTTAAAAAAAAAAAAAAAGAAGAATCAAAAAAGCAGGGTGGACAGCTAATGAAAACGTCTGAGATGAGAGAGAAAGTGAATGAAAGAGAGAGCGTGTGTGAAAGAAGCAGACTGGGTTGGTGGGGGTTGACTGTTGATGTTTTGTAATCCAATTCTTCTTCTTGTGTCGTTCTCTGCCACGTGTGTGTGTTTTTAAAAGGGAAATCCGTGGTGATCAATGAATAATTATGGCTAACGAGGAGAAAGATGATCATCGACAATCAGTGCGGGAAATCGATTGCATTTGCAGGAAGGAAGCAGATAATTTGTGTGTGTGTGTGTGTGTGTGTTTGGAAAAGAAAGCTTGATTACGAGAATTAGTTTTGAAAGGGTGACGATTGTTAGAATATAGACACATGGTGAACTTAATTTTTTTTTTTTTTATATGTTAACTATCTGAACTTGTTGTAATTTCATATTTTAATTAGTATATACAAATAATACTAATCCATGTCTCACACACACACACACACACAAGGGAGTCTCTGGGGTGTAATGGCTAACATGCTGGACTGTGACATTGTAGTGAGCTTTCAGACTAATATCTTTGAGAAAGGCATGAAACCCCTTATTCCCCCACCAGCTATGGGTTGAATAGTACCTCTGTTCTTCTTAGTATGATTTGTTTAAATAAATAAACTAAAAAATGATTTCTATAATATGTTTCTTCAAAGTTAACTGATTTATTTGCTGATTTTTTTCTTAACAGTGAAACTTAGTAAACGAAAAATCAATATTGAAAGTTTTGTCTCATTGAGAAATGGACAAAATGCAAGTGAGAAATAGGCATATTTTCTCATGTTAAAACGTCTTTTTAAAAAATTCAAAAAATGAAATGAAGTGATTGGTTTGTAGTTTGGTTGGTTTTTATGGCATATCAAACATTGCAAGTTATTTAATGTCAAATCCTCTTTTTATATATATATATATATATATATATATATAGTCATCCACAGACAGATCTGTTTTGTTCTATCAGAACTCATCAGTGTGGCTAGACAGTATCTCCCCGTAGCTGGGATCGAAACCCGGTTGACTCAAATGCCAAGCCAAAGCTTCTAACCATTTAGCTACAAGGAGATATTAGCTACGAAGTACATTTTAAACAGTTATGAATCACAATTACTATTGTTTACATACATCCGTTCAACGGCCGCCGAGATCTCAATTCAAATACGAAGAGACTTGCAAAGGTGCTAGTCAATCATTTTATTTAATGCCAAATCTCCTTTATACATATACATTAGATATATAGGATTTGGTTTGGGTTTTATATCATATCAACCATTACAGGTTATTTAATGCAAAATTCTTTTATACATATATATTAAATATATATGATTTGGTTTTGTAGGGTTTTATGTCATATCAACCATCATAGGTTATTTAATGCCAAATCCTCTTTATACATATATATTAAATATATATGATTTGGTTTGGTTGGGTTTTATGTCATATCAACCATCATAGGTTATTTAATGCCAAATCCTCTTTATACATATATATTAAATATATATGATTTGGTTTGGTTGGGTTTTATGGTATATCAACCATTGTATGTTATTTAATGCCAAATCCTCTTTATACATATATATTAAATATATATGGTTTGGTTGGGTTTTATGGCATATCAACCATTGTAGGTTATTTAATGCCAAATCCTCTTTATACATATATATTGAATATATATATACATTTATTTGTAAACACCTTTTTGTAGGTAACATTCTATAACGAGCCTGAGCTCATTTTTGTGCACAATTAAATTGTTTCAAGCATTGCTATATAACAGTCATAATTTAACATCAGTCGTTTATTTGGGAGTCAATAAAGGACGCATTCATATTCCTGAAAACCTAAGACTCAGTTTACATATTGGTGTTTAGAGTAGTCATTTAAGTTTGTGACGTTGTGCCTCCATTCATCATCCCACATGGGGTCAGACTCAACATGGAGGAGTACATCATCTGCCGGTTTTTCCCACATTAAAGGCTGTTACCCATACACTTCACAGTACAGTTGGCAGTGGCTGTAGGATACACCAATTGCATCTCTGCAGAAGGGTACCCCCCCTCCCCAACACGTATCCTGGATATGATATTAAACCGTCAGATGGCAAGGCTCCAGCCTTGAAGATTTGTGGAATGTCCAGTACACCTTTATTGTCATCACTCCCAGGTCCCCTTTGACTTGTAGTAGTAGCACCTGATAGGGTTCAATCTAAGGGTCAAATAGAACTGTTTGATCATTTAACAGTGTCTAAACAAACAACTAATGTTTAATAGAATTGTTAGTGATACATTGGAATACTTGGAACCATTTAACTGTGTGCAAAAGAATGAGCTTTGGCTCATTTAAAAGTGTTATCAACAAAATGTGTTTACAAATCACTTATTTGAGATATATATATATATATATACACACATACTAAAAGGATTTGGCATTAAATAATCTACTATGGTTTACATGCATTAAAACTCAAACAAACCAAATCATATATATTTAATATATATGTATAAAGAGGATTTTGCATTAAATAATCAACAAGGGTTGATATGCCATAAAACCAAACCAAATTATATATATTCAATATATATGTATAAAGAGGATTTGGCATTGAATAACCCACAATGGTTGATATGCCATAAAACCCAACCAAACCAAATATTATATATCTGATATATATGTATAAAGAGAATTTGGCATTAAATAACCCACTAGGGTTGATACACCATGAAACCCAACAGAACCATCTGCTTAAAAATTGACCAGTTTTTAACCATTTAATCATGATTCGTGTATGGTTGATAGAAGATAGACTCATAATTCTGAGTACTGAAATATATAAATACTTTCTAAACACCCTTACACACACACGTATTTACCCAAACCCTCTGCATGAGCAAGTTTTATTTTTTTTTTAGTGGAGTTTAACAGGTTTAGATTCACAGTTTTCTTTTTCCTAGACTAGTTGACACAGAAAGGTTAAAGAGCTCAGTCTGCCCTACTATTAGTCTACAATTAGGTAGGAATACAACTATTCTCCCTCTTTCTCAAGGGTGTTGGCACTGTGAAAAATGTAAACAGCCTCGTCTAGGATTTGAACTTGGGTTGCTGTGTCCATTCCGTGTAATGATGTACAAAAAAATAAAATTTGAACTTGGGTTGCTGTGTCCATTCCATGTAATGGATGTACAAAAAAATAAAATTTGAACTTGGGTTGCTGTGTCCATTCCATGTAATGGATGCACAAAAAAATAAAATCCCTATTTTAAAATTTTTATAAATTATTTCTTAATTCTAATTTTTGCAAGAAATGAATAAGAAAGGAGTTACTTTTGCATCAATTTGTGTGTGTGTAGATATGTAAATTAAGTCACCTGATGATAGTGATAAGAAGCTAGAAACACATGTTGGAATAAAAAAAAAAATTTACAAAAAATGAATAAATAGATTCATTTTTTGTAAATTTTTTTTTTATTTTAAAATATTTACTTTTTTCTCTCTTTGGACTGATAGGAAAAGAAAAGAATTTTTTTTTTGTGTGTGTGTGTATATATATATATATATATATGTTTGTGTTGAATGTGTATATATATATATATATATATATATATATATATGTGTGTGTGTGTATATGTGTATATATATATATATATATATATATATATATATATATATTCATGTTTGTATTGAGTATATATGTGTGTGTATATATATATATATATATATATATATATATATATATTCATGTTTGTATTGAGTATATATGTGTGTGTGTATATATATATATATATATTCATGTTTGTATTGAGTATATATGTGTGTGTATATATATATATATAAAAGTGTGTGTGTGTGTAATATATAAATATATGTATATTTGTGTGTAAATAAGTATATATATATATATATACACACTTGCTTTTCTGCAACATATTGATAAAAGTAGAGATAAGGGATGATAAACAAATCATCATCATGTTGTGCCACCAGCACGGATCTCCCTGACCCACTCTCACCACCTGTCCCTATTGTCAATTGCTCCCAGTAGGTCTTCAAGGCTACATAATGTATTGGCACAGAGCTGTTGTATATAGGTTCTACCTGGTCATCCTGCTTTTGTTAGTCCATGTGATGGGGTCCATAGGAGTATGTCACTTATGGGTTTGTCCTTACTTCTCCACCAGTGTTTCACATGTCTGGTTCGTCTAACTTGGATAGTTTTGCAGTGTGTGTATATATATATGTATATATATATATATATATATATATATATATATATATATGTTGAGTCAGTGTGTTTATACCTTATATACTTGTTTAATGAACAACTTTTTAAAACCAATTTTTCATCTCGAAAACAAGGGGTTATTTATGGTAATAAATAACCCCTTGTTTTCGAGATGAAAAATTGGTTTTAAAAAGTTGTTCATTAAACAAGTATATAAGGTTAAAGATAGGTTTTTGAAACTTCAGAACTTACCTTGTTTCTAGGCCTTACTTTTCCCCTAAATATCCCTTCATTGTCGATATCTAAACAAAGGCTATTAGTTATGATAATAAAATCTTTACTGAACATTGCTTACTATTTATATATACAATATATACAAATATTATAAATAATAAACAAAGTTATATAAAAACTTCATTATCTTTACTGAAAGCTTTTGTTTAGGAATAACGAGGCTATGTGGGAACGTGTTGGGTCAGACTAATGGGAAATTAGACCACATCATAGATATGATGACCAGTGTTTTTCAACTATTAACAGAGGATTGTGAACATTTATATTATTCTATGCACAGATGTCGTATTTGGGCACAATAAACTGCTTAATTTATTTGGAAACAATAAATGGAAATCTAAATTTGACAAATGTATGCCGACAATGTAAACAATATCACTTTGTCTCCCGAGTGTACTTCATCTATTACGCATGTAATTATCATATATTTTAGCGCAGTCAATTGCATCTCCACAGAGGGTTAAGACCCCCCCGCCAACTCGAAATGGTAGCACCTGATAAGATCCTACCTATTGGTTAAATAGAACAGACTATGTGTACTAAAAAATGGCTGATATTAAATTGTGACTGTTATATAGCAATACTTGAAAGCATTTAACTGTGTGCAAAAAAATGTTATCTACAAAATGTGTTTACAAATAGTATATATATTTGATTTATATGTGAAAACAGTATTTATCTTTAAATAACCTACAATGGTTGATATACAATAAAACCAAATCATATATATTCAATATATATGTATAAAGAGGATTTGGCATTAAACAACCCACAATGATTGATATGCCATAAAACCCAACCAAACTAAATCATATATATTTGATATATATGTATAAAGAGGATTTGGCATTAAATAACCCACAATGGTTAATATGCCATAAAACCCAACCAAACTAAATTTTATATATTTAATATATATGTATGAAGAGGTTTGGCATTAAATAACCTACAATGGTTGATATGCCATAAAACCCAACCAAACTAAATTTTATATATTTAATATATATGTATGAAGAGGTTTGGCATTAAATAACCTACAATGGTTGATATGCCATAAAACCAAACCAAACAAAATTTACAATGTTTGAATATCCAAGTAAACATGTTAAGTTACATCAAGGTCTAGACTACATTGTTTAAGCTATTGCATTAATCTAGATTGTATAACAGTAGTTTTGAAAATATAAATAAGTCTTTGAAATGTTTTCCCTTCATGTCCTTGGATATTGAAGAAATATTTTTTTAGGCTAGCATAGCCAAATGTCGGGGGTCATTCATTACACAAGTATATACATTGATAATGAATTTATTGTACACAGTTATATAAATTCAAATACTCCTATCTAATACAAATAATTTGCTCACAGTTATATGGTTTCAAATATTCCTATCTGATACAAATACTAAGGTGAGTGATGGCCCAGTCAGCTGGGGCTGTAGAATACATGGACTGCATCTCTGTAGAGGAGTAAGACCCCAACTTGCCCAGTCGACTGGGGCTGTAGAATACACTACTGCATCTCTGCAGATGGGTAAGACTCCTCCAATGAGTGTTCAGGATATGACATTAAACAATCTAATGGTGAGGCTCTAGTAATGCTGGTGCTTTGGGGAATGCGGAGTACCCCTCTCATTGCCATTGCTCCTTGGTCTACTCTGGCCCGGACTGGTAGAACCTGATAGGGGCCTATGTACGAGTCAAATAAAACTAATCTATAAAATAGAACTGTTTTGACATTTAAACTGTCTACTTATGCTAAACTGAATTACTTGAAATAGGACTGTTTATATTTATACAAATAGATATGGCATTTAATAACCTACAATGGTTGATATGCCATAAAGCCAAACCAAACCAAACTAAGGTGAGTCAAAAGTTTTTCAATATTTTGTTAATATAAGGCACAATTCAGCAGCTTTAGATGCTTTTGCTGAGGTTGTGAATATAATGAAGCTGGACTGTAATATGCTGTACTCATTTGATAATCTGCAGGTGCTACTCGGCAGGTTTGTCTCTCTAGCTTGAAGCCCAATCTCGGAATCCACACTTTTAGGTCTTCCTGACCGTAGCTGATCCTCAATGGTTCTTACAACCCGAGCGAAATTGCTTGAACCATCTGGTTACTGTACTGTAATCAACTGGGCTTTTATCTTTTCCAGGACAACGTTTATGGCCCAGTTTGAACTTGTAAAGCATAACTTCCCTGATGAGACTACATTGCATGTTCATCTGTGTGGCTTTCAAATCACACACACAGTGAAGCAATGCACAACATGTTAGCACACCCACTACCACAACACAACCAACCAAAGTGGGCTCCTACTACAGCTTGCACTGCTTTGGTCGCATGATATACACCCCACAAACTAACACATACAAAAATATTACAAAGCTTTTGACACAACCTGGTAATTTATATATGGTTTTTAGTAGGTATATATATATATTTATGTATATAGTCAGATTTATACATTTTTACATATCTATTTATAAAAGGCCATCACCTCGTGTAAATGATAATGTCAGCACTTGCCGCCAAATTAAACCAATTAAATGCTTTGCATTTTTTTTGCCTGTCAGCATCTGCGTCATTTTGCTTCTTTTGTGGCCATTTTTCATTGCATCAATCGTCTTTTCCTTCAGCAATAAAAGTGCCACTGCATCGGCCTTCCTTTCTGATTTCTCCAAGACTACTTTAAACTTCCATTGCCTTTCCTAACTGTACCCCCACCCACTTCTGATGTCCTGTACCGAATTCGATTTGTGTGCTGTCCGCCAGTCATTGGCTTGTCTTGGCATCTGAACGAGGACAGATGAGGAGGCGAAGGAAAAGGATGGAGAACGAACAAGTTGGAGTGGATGCAAATTCGCTTCTGACAAATTTAAAATTACCACTCGATGTCATCGTTGCATACCATCAACATCTTCATATACTCTACCCCCCCTCTTCCCGCTAGGCTTACCTTCTTAACATTCAGCCATCTTTTCTTCTTTTTAGAATAATTCTTCCTTCTCCTTCTTTTGAAGCTGATTTCTTCTTCTTATTTGTATCTTTTTTAATAATTTCTTTTCCCTGCCTTCTTCTTCCTTGTTTTTTCCTTTATTTTCTCTCCCTTTTCATCTTTTATCCTCTTTCATCTACGTATAGGATTTTCTTTCCTCCCTCTCTTTATCTCTGCTTGGATTTTCCCTTCCCCTCTCACTCTCCTCAGAGTTTTTCCTTCCTCTCACTTCCTCCTCAGGATTTTTCCTTCCTCCCTCACCTTCCTTTAGTTTTTTCTTCTCTCTTTTCCCACCCTCACATTTTTCTTCCTGTCTCTCTTCTCTGTTTTTTTTTTTAATTTCCCCCTCCTCTTCTTTCTTGCTTTCTTTTTTATTCTTTTTTTTTAATTTAGAAAAAAAAGAAGATTTTTCCCTCTTCTTCGACTTAACTTTTTCATTCTTTCTTCCTCACAACTTCTTTATTCTTGTTTTCCTTTCACTTGAATCTTTTCTTTGTTTTTTTCTTTTTTTTTTCTTTCTTCGATTTTCTTTTAATTTTACTCTTCCTTTTTTTTTTTTTTGGTCCTTCCACTTTTCTCCCACTTTCCCTCTTTTTATTTCCCTCCTGCCCCGTGCATCTTGCTTTTAGGGTTCCGTTTTTTTTTTTTCTACCCTCTCTCATATTAATACTTTCTATCCCCTCATTCTTTTTTTTTTTTCTTTTTACCCCAGACATATTATGATTAACAAAATCTCCTCCTCCTCTCCTCCCCTCCTCCTCTCCTCCCCTCCTCCTCCTCCTCCTCCCCTCCTCCTCCTCCCCTCCCCCTTCTTACTACTTCAACTCAACCTGACAAATTATCAGCAGGACACTTGTTTCTCTAATTTTCTATTCCTTCTTGTCAATTTTGACATTATTCCAGCAATGTTACTTTCACTTTACATCAGTATCATATTTTATCTATGTTTGTAACGATACATTAATGCAGTGAAAAATGGCACATTGTAGCGAGATTCTTATTAGAGCCTAGCGTGAAAATACTTAGAAAATGAAGCAATTTCCAGTTCAATTTGTGTTGTCTTTTTTGTGTTAGATAGGAATTCTTGATATCATATAGATTGTGTGCAAAAATAACACTTAATTTACAGCTACGTTGTGTACTCTCTACATAATGGACTCGCCCTCCTCCATAAATACACGTCAACGAGACCGTTAGATGGAGTTCACCGGACCCACGTGACACCACTTGCGTAGTGGACAGATAGTCACTACTCCACTGGACTCTCAGCTTCCTATCAACTGACTACTGTTTAACCACGTTCACTTGTATCTTGTTTCTGTTACTTGAATATATATGTTTTTCTATCAACCTTTTTGCATTACCCATGTCTTTCTTTTGTCAGCATCACAACATACAGAAAGGTAAAGATAGATGTACAATAGATACAATTCCCAAACCTTGAAGCATAAACAGTCCATTCGGCTGGGGCTGCAGAATACACTGACTACATCTCTACAGAGGGGTAAGAACCCCTCCACCACGACTGTCCTGGATATGACACTAAACAATCTAATGGTGCTGTTCCAGTAAGGGTGGAGTTTTGGGGAATATGGAGTATTCCTTCATTGCCATTGTTCCCAGGTCCACTCTAGCTTGGAGTGGTAGCATCTGATAGGGCCCTATCTATGGGTCAAATAGAACAGTTTGACATTTAAACTTGGTGCAAATAATGACTTATGCTAAAGTGAAATGTTAGAAATAAAGCTGTTTGATCATTTAACAGTGTGTAACCATTTAATTGAATTGTTAATGATAGATAGCAATGCTTGGAACCATTTGACTGTGTGCAAATAATTGAGTATTGTTGAATAGAATAATAGTGTTAAAAAGCAATACTTGTAACCATTTAACAATGTGTGGAAAAAAAACTGAGCACTGGCTCATTTAAAAATGTTATTAGTAAAATCTGTTTACAAAGCATATCTATCTATATGGCATTAAATAACCTACAATAGTTGATATGCCATAAAACCAAACCAAGCATGTCTAAAGAGGATTTGGCATTAAATCACCTACAATGGTTGATATGCCATAAAACCAAACCAAGCATGTCTAAAGAGGATTTGGCATTAAATAACCTACAATAGTTGATATGCCATAAAACCAAACCAAATATGTCTAAAGAGGATTTAGCTTTAAATAACCTACAATGGTTGATATGCCATAAAACCCAACCAAACCAAATTATATATATTTAATATATATGTATAAAGAGGATTTAGCATTAGATAACCTACAATGATTGATATGCCATAAAACCAAACCGAATTATATATATTTGATATATATGTCTAAAGAGGATTTGGCATTAAATAACCTACAATAGTTGATATGCCATAAAACTAAACCAAACATGTCTAAAGAGGATCCGGCATTAAATAACCTACAATGGTTGATATGCCATAAAACCCAACCAAACTCTAAGCATAGAATAACCTGAGATGGAACGACATACATATTAAAATTAATCAACACCTGAATTTTTTTGTTTTTTGTTTGAAGTATTAAAAGAACTTGAAAAACTTTGTATCAAGTGTATTAAACTTTGGGATGAATTTGAAATGCCATGTTTCATGACTCTAAGCCAGGTGTAGGGAACCTGTAGCCTTAAGGATGAATCCTACTTTTTAAATCATTGTATCACCTTGTTTAGAAAAAGAAAACGAAACTAAGTTTTGTACTTTAATTTTTAGAACCAATGCTTTCTTGAAAAAAGCTATGTCAAAAAAGCTTGTGATGGTTTAAATTTCTGTTTGGTTTTAACCTGAAAATTTTCCCTCCGCCTTCTAGCCTAGTTGACTGGGAGGGTTGTAGAATACACCAACTGCATCTCTGCAGAAGAGTAAGACTCCCCACTCATGTGTCCTGGATATGATACTAAATTGTATCTGATGGTGAGGCTCGACTTGTGGAGCTTTAGGGAATATTCGGTACCTCTTTATTGCCATTACTGCCAGGTTCACTTTGACTCTGAGTGGCATTACCTGTTAGGGTCAAGTTGAACTGTTCAATCTTTTACTAGGGGATTATTATGGATTATTTAAAACCAATTAGCAGTATGCAAGTTGTTCCTATTTGATTGGAATACTTGATACTAAAATTGAATAGCAATGTTTGAAACCATTTAACTGTGTACAAACAATAAATAGCAGTACTTGATAAAATTTAACTCTGTTCAAACAAATGAGCTCTGGTTTGTTTAAAAATAATGTTACCTAAAAACTATTTTACAAATTCTCCATATATATATATATATAATATACGTATGTATATACAGAATTTTACATTAAATAACCTACAAGGATTGATATTCAGTAAAACACTACTAATCTACCCCACATCATTTTGTTCTTGGTCAGGCTGTGAATGTCTCCATACTGACTCCTGCAGATGTAAATTGGACTGCAAACCTGATTGGCAGGTTCATTTACAAAACTGCAATCTGATTGGTTGGCTTGTGTTAATCTAACCACTTTTTAATGATTACATTTCCCCAAGAGAAATTTGCCCGGGTGGCTGGGGTTGTAGAATGCACTTACTACACCTCTGTAGAGGGGTAAGATCCCCCAACGAGTGTCCAAGATATGACATGAAACAATCTGATGGTGAGGTTCCAGTGATGCTGGAGCTTTGGGGAATGCGAAACACCCTTTCATTACCATTGCTCCCCGGTCCACTCTGTCCCGGAGTGGTAGCACCTGATAGTGCCCTATCTATGGGCCAAATAGAACTAAACTGCGTACTTATGCTAAACTGAATTGTTTGAAATAGAACTGTTTGACTAAACTGAATAGCTTGAAATAGAAATGTTTTTGACAGTTAAACTTTATACTTACATTTAAATTGATACTTATGTTAAACTGAATTGTTTGAAATGGAACTTTTTTTTACATTGAAACTGTACTTACGCTAAGCTGAATTGTTTAATATAGAACTGTTTTGACTTTTAACTGTGTGTAAACAAAATCTATTCTTATACTAAACTGAATTGTTTGAATTAGAACTGTTTGACTATACTGAATATAGTCAAACAATTCTAATTAAACTGTGTACTCTTGGTAAACTCAAGTGTTTAAAATAGAACTGATTATTTGTATAAAAATGGAGTTGGCATTAAATAACCTACAAGGGTGGATATACAATAAAAACCAACCAACCGACCCAAGAGACATTTTTCTTAACCTTGGCTTTCTTTGAATTTTTTTTTTTTTTGACTCATAGAGTAAATAGGTTTCTTATTTCCAGTCTCAAATCACAAGATAGATTTCCCCACATATTAATCTGTTTTCTGTAAGCTTAATAAGATTTATTTTCTTTCATGTCCCTGGGGTTATTTAGAAATACTATTTTGCGGTTGGGGTGAAATAGAAGTTGGACAGTCTTTGAGGGCTTGGTTAATGAAAAGGGGTGTCTTTCTGCTGAGATATGGGAAACCTTACTGCAACATATCAGGGCCCCATGGCAGAATGTGAAGGTCTGTATTTTTTTTTTCTTTTTCTCCTTCCAACAATTGAGTCGTGTGTTAAACCTACAAAATTGAAAAATGGTTAGAGGGCCTATAGCAAGCAGGATGCCAAATGATACAATTCTGAAATGTTTTGTGATGTACTGGAGACTGTGGCTAACAATTATTGCACTCGGGTGCACCTGGCTGTAAGTGGAGAGGGGAGATGTGATAGAGGAGGCCTTCCTTATGGGACTTTTGGTGCGCTGTAGGGGCTCAAGGGTAGGCGTGAATACTTGGTGCCTCTGATGTCTTCCATTAAAATGTTGTTTTTTTTTAAATTTGTCTTTTTACTCAGGTTTTCTAAAAATGTAATTTGATTATCAAGGTCTGTTTGTAAGGGATTTGGAAAATTGGGTTTGAATTTTGGTCAAGGCTTTTTGTATTATTGAATAGTTATAGTTATTTCATCATCATTATCAAGTCGTACTGGCACCACTGATTTCCTTCAATTCTCTCTCCATCCATCCCTGTCATCCCTCACTTCTGGGAGGTCTTCCAAACTATGTCCTGTATCCGCACAGAGTTGATGTAGATAAGTTCTTGCTGGTCGGCCAACACTGGCACGTCCATGTGTAGATGTTTATGACTCTCTGTAGTTATTTAAAGCCATATGATAGTGTGTCAATTATTTGTATTAGATAGGAATACTTGAAACCATATAAACAATGATGAAAACGCAATGAGACATTAAAACTTTAATAATGATTACTATGAAACATTTACTAAGAAAATCAAATCTTGGCTTTGAATAACCCATAAGTAGTTGATATACTTTTAAATAAAACATACTTTCCTCTTTCTTTATTGCGCTGTTCTATTTCTCATTCTTCTTTCTTTCTCTCTCTTTTTTATTCTGCTCTTTTCATCTCTCTTTTTTTCTCTCCTCTTTCACTGTCTTTTTTTTCTCTCCTCTTTCACTCTCTTTTTTTCTCTCCCCTTTCACTCTCTTTTCATCTCTCTTTTTTTCTCTCCTCTTTCACTCTCTTTTTTTTCTCTCCCCTTTCACTCTCTTTTTTTCTCTGTCCACTTTTGATCTCTCCTTTTCTCTCTCATCTTTTGCTCTCTCTCTTTTTTTCTCTCTTTCTCTTCTCTTTTGCTCTCTCTTTTTTTTCTCTCTTCTCTTTTGCTCTCTCTTTTTTCTCTCTTCTATTTTGCTTTCTCTTTTTTTCTCTCTTCTATTTTGCTTTCTCTTTTTTTCTCTCTTCTCTTTTTTTCTCTCTTCTCTTTTGCTCTCTCTTTTTTTCTCTCTGCTCTTTTGCTCTCTCTTTTTTTCTCTCTTCTCTTTTGTTCTCTCTTCTCTTTTTTTCTCTCTTCTCTTTTTTTCTTTCTTCTCTTTTTTTCTCTCTTCTCTTTTGCTCTCTCTTCTCTTTTGCTTTCTCTTTTTTTCTCTCTTCTATTTTGCTTTCTCTTTTTTTCTCTCTTCTCTTTTTTTCTCTCTTCTCTTTTTTTCTCTCTTCTCTTTTTTTCTCTCTTCTCTTTTTTTCTCTCTTCTCTTTTTTTCTCTCTTTTTTTCTCTCTTCTCTTTTGCTCTCTCTTTTTTTCTCTCTTCTCTTTTGCTCTCTCTTTTTTTCTCTCTTCTCTTTTGCTCTCTCTTTTTTTCTCTCTTCTCTTTTGCTCTCTCTTTTTTTCTCTCTCTTTTTTTCTCTCTTCTCTTTTGCCCTCTCTTCTCTTTTTTTCTCACTTCTCTTTTTTTCTCTCTTCTCTTTTGCTCTCTCTTCTCTTTTGCTCTCTCTTTTTTTCTCTCTTCTCTTTTGCTCTCTCTTTTTTTCTCTCTTCTCTTTTGCTCTCTCTTTTTTTCTCTCTTCTCTTTTGCTCTCTCTTTTTTTCTCTCTTCTCTTTTGGTCTCTCTTTTTTTCTCTTTTGCTCTCTCTTTTTTTTCTCTTCTCTTTTGCTCTCTCTTTTTTTCTCTTCTCTTTTGCTCTCTCTTCTCTTTTGCTTTCTCTCTTTTTTTGCTATCTCTTTTTTTCTCTACTCTTTTGCCCTCTTTTTTTTCTTTTCTCTTTTTCTCTTTTTCACTCTTTTCTTTCGCTCTTTTTTCTCTTTTCATTCACTCACTCTTCTCTCCTGTTTGTTATTTTATTCTTCTCTTCCCTTCTTATTCCGATTATAATCAAACATTTACTTGCCCAGTCAGCTGGGGCTGTAGAATACACTGACTGCACCTGTGCAGAGGTGTAAGACCCCCCCCCCCGTAACGAGTGTCCTGGATATGACACTAAACAATCTGATGGTGAGGTTCCAGCAGTGCTGGAGCTTTGGGGAATGTGGAGTACCCCTTCATTGCCATTGCTCCCAGGTTAACTCTGGCCCGGAATGGTAGCACCTGATAGGGCCCTATCTATGGGTTAAATAGAACTAACAGCATACTTATGCTAAAATGAATTGTTTGAGTAAACTGAATAGCTTGAAATAGAAATGTTTTTGACAATTAAACCGTACTTAAATTCAAACTGCATGCTTATGCTTAACTGAATTATTTGAAATAGAACTGTTTTTCAACATTAAAACTGTATTTACACTTAACTGAATTGTTACATATAACTGCTTGAATAGTTTGAAATGGAAATGTATTTGACAATTAAACTGTGTACTTATGCTAAACTGAATTGTTTTAAATAGAACTGATTATTTACATAAAATGGATTTGACGTTAAATAACCTACAAAGGTTGATATGCCATAAAACCCAACAAACCAAACCAAACATTTACTAAAAAAATTTTGGCATTTGTTAACTCATAAGGAGTTGATATACCATTTATTCAAAACCAAACTATTAGAACCATTTATTTAAATTTACCCCTATATATATATATATATATATATATATATATATATATATATATATAGTCGTCCACAGACAGACTGTTTCGTTGTATCACATCTCTTCAGTGTGGCAAGGCCTGCGAGATGCTTCAAGCCAAGATCGAAACCCGGCTGACCTTGTCAGTCAGATATCTTACCCTAGAGTTATTGTCAATCTCTATGTAAATGAAGGAATTTTTACATTTATCTTTGTAGATATGCATTATCAGCTATAAATGTGTGTATATAATATATATATAAAGTACTAAGTGGGTGACCGTAGTTGAGGGTGACCAGAAGGCTCCCTTTTCAAATAGCTACTACACCAAGGTGTAGGGGAGGGTGCGACTCCTTTCCCTAAATTGCTCCACTTTACCCTTGATACATACCTTATATTGCTGAGTGTTAAGCAAGGATGTATTTTTAAAGTCTTTGGTATGACGTGACCTCGGATTGAACCCAGATCTCCCGGATATATATATATATATATATATATATATATATATATATATATATATATATGAAAAATCTCATTCAGCTTAAAAAGTTATATATGTAGCAAGACTTGAAGAAAACGTAAACAAACTTCAACTAGAAATCCTCATGGCATGAGACATACCAGAATAAACGGAATTGTTTGATTTATAAGTGACCTTTTGATCTTGATCTTCATTTCTCATGTGCAACAGATGCTTACCCACCTATGAAGTACTGGAGCATTCTTTCGTTTTGTTTGACGTGAAGATTTAAGTCATACATAGGTGCTTTCACGAAGCTCTCAGCATGGGTTTATGAGGTCATATATCATTGCACACTCTGTTAGAACAAACTCTTAAACTGTCTTCTCTGCAGGTGATGTATCTGTCTTGTTGGCTTTTAGGATTTAACAATGGCGGATCCAAAGAAACCCGCACGGCTTTGTTCACTCACATCAGCATTTTGGATGTGTGCATAGATAAGGTCGTAACGGAAGTTGCATTATGTTTTTTTTTACAGGCAGGGGCATGTGTGCATGTGGGTGGGTGGGTAACCTGAAAAATAAATTTGTGCACCAGGTGAGGAGATTGTTGTTAAAAAAAAATCTGCGTGCAGAAAGAAAGGCTAGCTTTGATTGGGTTTCTTCATTCTATTTATTTACTGCAGAAATTAATAGTTTTATCAGTATAGTAAAAAAAGGAAAAGATATATATATATATATATATATATATATATATATATATACTGCAAGCAGGAACATGTAAACACAAAATAGCTGTGTGTGCATAAAAGGGTTGTATCATGTACATTTAAAAGAATGTGTAGATGTTGGCATGTACACAAATCAAAGATTACACGTTTGAATTTATGATTAGTGTGTATGAATAATTACCATTGTTGTATGTATGTATGTGTGAATTGTTGTTGTGTGTATGCGTGAATTATTTGTGGTCTGTGTGTGAGTGTGAATTACCTGTTGTGTATGTATGTGTGTGTGTGCATGCATGAATTACTAGTGTTGTGTGTGTGTGTGTGTGTGTGTGTGTGTGTGTGTGTGTGTGTGTTATGTATGTCTGTGCAAATTACTGATGCTCTATGTGTGTATTATTGGTGTTGTGTGTGTATATCCCACCATTTAATACTGTCATTAACAAACTGGACTCTGGGCCACATTTAGCGTACCGTGTTTTTTGAATGACCCATCTTAGACTTGAATTTTTTATGAGAAAGATCTTTTTACCGAAGAGGGAAAGAAAAAAAAAAAAATCAACATTTCCTTATTTTTAAGTCAAATGTTAATGCGTGTTTTTCTCTAGTGGAAACAGTTGAGGTACCTTCAACAAAAAATGAACTTGATATTTTTTAGTAGTGCATCTTGTTTGATGGTGAGCCATGTGTCCACTTGTGACTTGCTTCTTTAGAAAAGTTGGCCCATCTCTGATTTACTTTTGCCTAGTTGGCTTGGGCTGTCCCAACGAGTGTCCTGGATATGACACTAAACAATCTGATGGTGAGGTTCCAGTAATGCTGGAGCTTTGGGGAATGTGGAGCACCCCCTCATTGCCATTGCTCCCAGGTTCATTCTAGCCCGGAATGGTTTCACCTGATAGTGCCTTATCTATGTGTTAAATAGAACTAAACTGCATACTTATGCTGAACTGAATTGTTTGAAATAGAACTGTTTTTGACATTGAAACTGTACTTATGCTAAACTGAATTGTTTAAAATAGAACTGTTTTGACATTTAACTCTGTCTAAACAAAACCAATACTTATATTAAACTGAATTGTTTGTATTAGAACTGTTTGAATAAACTGAATAGCTTGAAATAGAAATGTTTTTTATAAAGTGTGTACTCATGCTAAACTAAATTGTTTGAAATAGAACTGATCATTTGTATAAAAATGAAGTTAGCATTAAATAACCTACAAAGGTTGATATGCCTTGAAACCCAACCAACCTAATTTACTTGGTGAAAAAACAAGCCCCCTTTTCACTCTGTTTGACTTGAAATCTTATTATCTAAACAAATTACCACTGACTGTTTCATAATGGTGAGTTGTCTAACTTAACTGCAACAATCCCTATGCCCAGCCAGGTGGGCCATTGTAAATTGATCACCTGGTCTTAGAATGCTTTTCCTCCCTGGCAATACCTACTTAGTCTACCCGAGTTCATCGCTCGGCGCCTGAAGCACCCCAAAATAGTAATGCTGACCAGATTAAGCATTCCCCCATGAAATGACCTTGTGTCGGGTCAGATAAATCCTTTATACTTATGTCTTGTTGCGGTATGGTACCAAAGAGAATTTAGACCCAGCTGTGATCAAAGTTGATGGACACAAGAAACTCTGTTAAACTACCAAATTGTAGGTAGTCCCCGGGAGAAAGAAAGAGAGTATGGAAATATGAAATGACCACGTCAGGTAAACAAAGAGAAGCAAACATAGCCTGGTTGGAAAAAGAAGTACAGATGCAGACCTTGAATTTTTTCCTGGTTCTAACATGCTTGTCCACTGGGTTGCATCTAGTCTAGACCACCTTTAAAGCGCACCCCTAAAATTGGGGCTCGTAAACTTTTTTCTCCTTATATCTTCATGGTTTGTGTTCATATGTACGTCTCTACTTATCATGTCTTGCCCACAACTCCTCTCTTCCACTTGATGTTGGCGGTAGGAACATCCTCTACCGCTCGCTCTGCACATGCGTACACAACCTTCGGACCTCCAGTTTTCTCTAGTCATCTTTAATTACCACAAGTGCTTTGGCCTGGCTATTCGGAGACTGTCTGCTTTATTTCATTGATTTATTTATTCAATTTCAATTTTCTATGAGCTATTCAATTATGTTACACTTACTTATTGAGTTTTGAATATATATTAAGCTCCAGTTAGTTCCCAGGATGCCAAGCCGACCAGCAGCTTTTGTATGAACCACAAGTTAAGCATTTTTGGATCTAGTCAGCAGTTTTGATGAGTGTAAGCAGTTTATGGACTTGTGTCAAACTAAGCAATGGTTAGTAAATTAGGAATGAACTATGAAATATAAATATAACACTAGCAGTGTTACCCAGTATTAGTGGGGCAGGGGAAGATGTAACAGTTTTAATCTAATTAATAAAGTTGATAATGTCGATTCGTGTGTCTGAAGCCTATTGACACTCAAACCACTGCACATAAGAAGCTGCAATTTCCTGTATTATTCTTATTGTATTCTAAATATATAGTGGAGCCATAATTGACCTAATAAAATTAGACCACTGGATAAAACATTCTGAGTTATTTTTTTTCCTTTTGATGTCCGTCTGTTCCAATCCCCGCTCCCAAAGATCACCATTTTTAAAAAATTTCCTGAAATCATTTTACAATCAGGGCTTATTCCATTTATTTAAATTTTTTAAAACATTCTTGAATGAAAGTCATGTGATTCATAAAGTTTAGTATTACGTTTCGGTGTAATTATTTTAACATTCTTTTAATTGTCATTCTTTTTGTATATACATAATCTTTATACTACTTACAATATAAACAAACTTTATTGTAAAAAAAAAAAAAGAAAAAAAAATTAAAATAAGTAACTTTAGAATTATTATTTTTTTGCCTCTCTATAATTTTTTTCAATGAACAGAGGCAAAAAAAAAATTGTATCAGATAGAATGAAAAATTTTTTTTTTAATTGCAATAATAAATTGTAAAAAAAAAAAAAAATTAATAAATTGCTTGTATTGTTTCTGAATTTGCATGCTGTTTATTTTTCCTATTTTGGCAATAAAGGAATCACTTTGAAAAATTATTAACAGTTTTCTGTGAAATAAAACCTTCCTTTTCTTTGTTACTTAAAAAAACAAATTCCAACATTTTATATATTTTTGAACAATTTTAAGAGTAAAATACTTCTATGAAAATAAACAATTATCAAATTAAGATATAAAAAAAAAAAAAGATTGGTACATTAAGGTATTGAATATTTACAAAAATCTTAATTTAATAAGAAACTAAAAAATGTAGCAAGTAAAAAATTTAAAAAAAACCCAGAGAAAGTGGTCTCTGTTTTAAGGATTGTTTTTGTGTTTTTAATGAATAAATATTTTTAGAAGCCATTTTCTTCCTTTCAATTGTGGGTTAAATTGTTCCACTACTGTTCTTCTACTCGGATGGCTTTGAGATGTTAACATGAAAATTAAAAAAAACAAACCCAAAAAACTGTTTTACCATGTTCTGTTAAATCTTAAGCTAAAGACATTGATTTTAAACAGCCTTAGCAGGGACACCTGGCATTGCTAGAGCTAAGGAAGATAAGAGACAAAAAAATTCTAATAAAATTTTTTGTTGCTTTTTTTGTAGCAAAAGTATTTTGAAAACTTACTCGATGACTTAGTTGAAACTCGTTGTGAACTATCTAAAAATAACACCAAAATATTACTATTGTCTTATCACTTTCATTCATTTTATATATATATAAATTTTTATTGAGGTTTTTGAGTGTTGACATTTGAAAGAAAATGTGCAATATTCTGTTAGATTTTAAACTAAAGACATTGACTTTAAACAGCCTTAGCAGGAATACCTGATATTGCTGGAGCTGAGGAAGATAAAAGACAAAAAATTCTAATAAAATCATTCTGATGTATATTTGATTGGCACAATGGTAGTGTTTACCAATGGTCCAGGAAACCAGGGTTCAACCCCAGGTTGTCATAGCAAAGACTCAAAAAATGGTACTTGATGCCTCCTTGCTTAACACTCAGCATTATAAGGTATGGATAAAGAGTTAGTGGAGCAATCCAGGGTAAGGTGTAGTGCCTTCCCATACACCTCAATGTAGTAGCTATTGAAAAGGAAGCCTTCAGGTCACCCTCGACTCCAGTCAGCCAACTTAGTTATGTATATATTTAAAACAGATTTTAGGGATAGAAAAATATTCGAAAAAATTCTAATTATTTTCTTAGATTCTCATTGTAATATTTCTTGTTTTCCCAACTTGTGTATATATGTACATTTTTTTTTTTTTTTTGTTTATTATGAACATCAAATATAACTGATCATATAAATAAAAATGAATCTAACTTGGTTCATCCTAATAGTTACCATATAATTATTTGTATTAGACTGTGTTGAATTGAATAAATGTTACATAGAATTATTTGTGCTAGATAGCAATACTTGAAACCATTAAACTGGGCAAACAAATGATTAATATCAAATTAGATAGGGATACTTAATAACTAGAATTACTAATATTAAATAGCAATACTTGAAACCATAGAACTATGTGCAAACAAATAATTGATATTAAATTAGCTAGGAATACTTGATTAATAGTATCTCTGCTGTTCTTCTACAAGGATGGCATTAAATAACTCAGTAAGGTTGATATGCCATTAAACCAAGTCAGCAAACCAAAAATATGAACATTTAAGAATATTAGCAGTAAGGAAAAAATTCTAATTGTTTTCTTTGATTCTCTTTATACATATTTACCAACCCCTCCGCTCGGGCAGGATATGACACAAGGTCAATTTTTAAGCGGAGTTTAACAGGTTTGAATTCAGAGTTTTCCTTCTCGTAGACTAGTTGCCTCACCAAGGCTGAAGAACCTAGTCTGCCCTACTATTTACCCATAGCTGGAGGGAGAATAATTGGATTCATACCTTTCCCAAGGGTATTAGTGCTATGTGAAATGCAGTCTCGTCCAGGATTTGAACTCGTGTCACTGTGTCCATTTCCTAGGACGATAACCATTACACCACGGGCACCTCTTTTGATTCTCTTTATACTCAGTATTTTTTGTTTACATATACAATTTCTGAAATTTTTCATTCATTTTTTTGTATTCATCATGAACATAAAAAATAACTGGCCGTATAAATAAAAATGACTCTAACTTTGTTTATCCTGCTAGTTACTGTATAATTACAAGTATTAGACTGTGCGCAAATGAATGAATTATTAAATAGGTTTATTAGTGTTAGATAATAATACATGAAACCATTTAATTGTGTGTGTAAACAAATGAACTCTGTATTCACTTACAAATAGTGTATGTGTGTATAATATATATATATATATATATATAGTCATCCAAAGATAAACTGTTTCATTGTATCACAATTCTTCAGTGTGGCTAGACACGTAGGACGCTTGAAGCTGGGATCGAAACCTGGCAAACTTTGTTAGATTTAGTATCATATCGTTCAGCCAAAAAGTGAACCACGTCAGCTTAGGAATTATAAGGCATTATGTAGTAGCATTCATTTGTTTACATTTTTGCCTTACCGGATATCAGAGTGCTCAATTCATTTGAAGAGCTTTGCATTATGCGAGTGGCAGTCATGCTGCATGCACAGATTTACCAAACTCTGTCTTGCTATTCGTCTCTATCATCCATCACTTTCAGCTAATAGATTATATCCTGTATTCACACGGAGCGGTTAAGTTCTAGCTGGTTGCCCAAGACTTGCTTGTCCGTGTGAAGGGGTCCATAGGAGTACATTGCTTATGAGTCCATCCAGTCTTCTCCAGCAATGTCCCGCATGTCTTGCCCATCTTATTTGGATGGTTTTAGAGAAAGGTGTTTGGTGGCTATACAGCTGTTATTTTGTGGGATGTTCCCTCCAGGATTTGTTCAATATAGCTTGTGTGTGTGTATGTATGTATATATATATATATATATATATATATATATATATATATATAGGTAATATTCGGTCAGGTTAAACCAGAGTTTGGAGTAATTCCCTCAGGACAAGAAAAATTCAAGAGCTGAACATTTAAATTTTCCTGGTAGAGAGCTCAATGTAATTTATTACAGAGCAATATTTCTTTAAGAAAAAAAACCAAAGACCAGTTAATTCAGGATTATATATATATATATATATATATATATATATATATAAAAACAGGATTTGGCATTACCGCCTTGAGCTACCGAAACTGTGTTATCACCCTGGTTGGCGGCTGATGAGGTTAGGGTATCGCATGTGCTTTCACATGTATGATGGAAAATATATATATATATATATATATATATAAAAGCAGGATTTGGCATTAAATAACCATCAAGGGTTGATATGTCATTAAACCAAATAACCTTACCTATTAGTATTAGATAGCAATAATTGAGATCACTTAACTGTGTGCAAACAAATGATCTCGGGCTTTTTAAAAAAGTTTCCTACAAACTATTCCCTTAAAAATCATATATAATCTATATGCAGGATTTGGCTTTAAATTACCATCAGTGTTTGATATGCCATTCAAACAAATAACCTTACTAAAATAAAACTATTTGAAACCATTCTTGCATCTTTTACATGTATAGATTTTAATTCTTTTTTTTTTTTTTACTCATTGAAAACTGCTTCAACAAGAGAAGGAAAAAGCGATGAGCGTAGATGGGGAGGAGGGTAACGTTTGCATTTGGATTATGTTTATTGACACTTTTCTCATTCAGAGGTTGTGTCAACATTGGCATTTCTCTTCTGCTGCAGACATTCTGTCCCTGCCTAGACTTAAGGATCTCTTCTCTATCAGGTTAGCTCCTTGCTACTTGTTTTGGTCTCTCTCTCTCTTACCCCCCTTAGCACCCCCCCTCTCCATTTCTCTCTGGAGTCTCTCTTACTGGCTCTCTTTGGTCCCTCTCTCTCTCACCTTGGCCTAAATGATCTTTCTCTCTCGTCTTGCTCTGGCCTCTTTCTTGTGTCTCTCTTTTTGCTCTCTCTCTCTCTCTCTCTCTCTCTCTCTCTCTTCTTGGTCTCTCTCTTGTTTTCTCTCTCCCGCACACTTCTCTTCTTGGCTCTCTCGCTTCGTCTTTCCCACATCTCTCTCTTTACTCTTGACATCTCTCTTCCTGGCCCTTGCTTTCTCTCTCTCTCTCTCAAACCTCTCCTTTCCCCGCTCTCTTTTTTCTCAAAATTCATTCTATCCTCTTCTTTCCACACTTGTTCCTCCCACCAACCCTTCCTTCGTTGGACTTTCTTTGTTTGTTTCAAGGTGACTGCCTCATGTGTACTGAGCAAACACCAGACTAGTTGTAGCCATGGGGGGTTAAGTTCACATAGGAGGAAGGAACCAAACGATTGTAGGAAAGGAATGAGTGAGCAAGTGCTCCCCAAATCATCCATGTCATCAGGTGGTGCCCAATTGTAATTAAGGACACCAAACACTGCATTGCTGACGACGAGTGCGCTAATCTAGGGTCGGGTCGGCCTTAGATGAACTTGTAATCCAATTCTGGACAACCGAGCGACCATAATGCAATTTGGTCCCAAATCAAATTTCCTTAAATAGTTTGGGCAATATTAATTGGGTGGTATCTAAACAGCGAAAAGGGCGTGTTTTTACGCTAGGATGAGCAGCTCAGGTGGACATGAGGTTTTCAAATCAGATCTTGAAGGATGTAAGGCACCAGACGGGAGGAAGGGTAGTCAAAAAGGAGTGGTGGGAGGAAGAAGTTTGATTGGTTGCTTTAAGTGGTAGAGGGAGGAGGAAGATGGAGAGTCGATGAAGTTGGTAGTGAGGAGAAATACAGAAGATGAAGATGGAGGAAGAACAGGGATCTGAAGATAGATGTATTTAAATAACCTTTGAGCTCCTAAGAGAAACTTTCTGAATTTCAAGTGCATAAAGGGTTACCTTCCTTGAGGCTAATGCTAGTTAGCTTGGGCCTAATCGTTTGCTCTGTTATAGTGGCCTTGTATCAAACTTAATCCTAGCAAATGTATGAATATATACAAACACAATCTAATGAGTATGTTTGTGTATGTGTGTAAATATATATATATATATATATAAAGAATACAAAGGCATCGATAAGTATGCAGTGTAATGATAAAAACCAGTTGTTTGAACAGAAAAAAAAAATTATTTTCAACGTAATCTCCTTCCTTGTCAGTGCTTTTAATTTATTGGTAAATATTAATTGCATGTATAAAACATGATGAAGTGGAAATTTCTGATGAAATCTTTAGCAAATAACAGTCAGGTTATAGACATTTAATATATATTTGTGTATGTGTGAGCATATATATATATAGGCTGTGTTTTATGAATATCAACACTTCGAGGTTATTTAATGCAAAAAATATATGTGTGTGTGTGTATGAGTACATATATTGGTATATGTATGTGTCATTTTATATGTATCTATATATATATATATATATATAGTATTTTTTTTGTGCATGTATATATGTATATATATGTATGTTTGCCTGTATATATATATATATATGTATATATATTTGTGTGTGTGTATATATATATATATATATATATATATATATATATATTTCATTAAAAAAAGACACTAACTGGTCATATTAGGATTATGAATTTATTTTCATCCTGTTATGTGTTTTTGAAAACATCAAAAAACACTAAAAAA
>CAUZXS010003424.1:0-42500 GCA_963585895.1 Sepioteuthis lessoniana
CCTCCTTTTCTTTCCAACATTTTCTTTTCTTCTTTGTTTGATTTCCAGTATTTTCTTTCTTCTCTCTTTCCTCGCTTTTTTCTTCTTTGTTTCCTTCTATTCACTATTCTTTTCTTCCCAATATTTTCCTTCTTTCCTTTTTTTATATACAATTCATTCTTTCTTTCTTATTTCTTCTCTTCCTTCAGTGAATTCTTTTGTTCTTCCTACTCAACTCTTTACTTCATTCCTTCGTTACTTCACTCTTGCTTTCCTTCCTTTTCTTTTCGTCATTTCTTTCTTTATTTTGTTTCTTTCTCAGTATTTTTATTCTTCATTCCTTTCTTTCGTACATACTTTCTTTTTTCTTTCTTTCTTTCCTTCCCAGCTTTCTCCCAGCATTTTATTCCAGAGTTTTCCTTCATTCGTTGTTTCGTCCCGCATCAACATTTTCATTCTTTCTTTCCTTACTTACTTCTTTCCTGCCAACCCAGCATTTTCGTTCGTTCCTTCCTTCCTTACAAACAAACATTTTTTCATTCCCGGCATTTTCCTTCATTCCTAGCATTTCCCTTCCTTCCTTCCTTCCTTTCTTCTCAAAATTTCCTTCCTTCTTTCTATTCCAACGTTTTCATTTGCTCCTTCCTTCCTTTCTTTCTCCCTTGTTTTCTCTTCCTTACCAACATTTTCCTTCGATTCAATTATCATTCCTTCTTTCTTTCCATCTTTCCTTGCTTCCTTCCCACCATTTCCTTTCTTTCTTTTTTCTTTCATTCTTTTCTTCCTTAACTACATTTTCCTTCATTGTCCAGCTTTATCCTTCCTTTCTTCTTTATTTCCTTCCTTCATTCCAGTATTTTCCTTTCATTGTTCTTTCATTCTTCCCTTACCACAATTTTCGTTTCTTACTTCTCTTCTTCCTTACTTCCTTCCTTCCTCCTTCCAACTTCCTTCCTTCCCAGCATTGTCCTTACTTTCTTCTTTCTTTCTCAGAATTCCCCCTCCTTTCTTGCCAGTATATTCCTTCCCCAGTCCTCAACTCCAGCCCCTTGTATAATTCTCATAAGGGCAAAACGCCTTCTCTTAAATGACTGTATCTTTGATAGACAAAAATGCAAATAGAAATCAAGTGGACGCCAAATGATTGACGGTTTTAAAAAAAGAGGGGGTGGCTAAGGGTTTGCACGAGTGGAGGACAAATTATTGATTCCTACGGAATTATATTACTTCAAAAGAACCCAAAAACAAAATCAAAAATATCTAAATTTCAAACGGCACATAATTTCATCTAAGATTAAATGTGCATTGCCTTCAGGCAAAATAAATAGACGCATAATTCAGATTTAGAAGTTATGAAAAGATAAAGCATTTTTTTTTAGTTTATATCATGCAATGATGACTTCAAAACCACGTCTGTCTTGAGCATAAGGTTACCAAGTGAATACGGCATTTGCGAAGAGATTGAAGATAAAAAGTTTCGCGCCTGCTGACCGGCAATATTTTGTCACAGAATAGTCATGATAAAAGACCAGGTTTCCTTGGTCACAATGAATTTTGATATTCATCAAGCTTACTACAGTACAAGATGAACAAAAAGAGGACCCAAAATATGAAGATTATGTTGCACCAATCTTTCGAATGATGATGTCCAGTCAACCTACTTACCTAGCCCGCACACGCACTCACACGCACATATACATACACACACATACACATACACATTCCGACAAAATCTTGTCATATTCCTGGAAGTAGTGCTGAAAGGTTTTAACTTACTCTGCCTTCAGTTAGTTCTTAAAAGTTCACAACCCACTGGCATAAGGGTTAGAGTGTTCACCAAAAGCCCAAGAGACCAAGGTTGAATCCCAAGTCGAGTCATACGAAAGACTGAAAAATGGTACTTGATGCCTCCTTGCTTAACACCCGCGCATTATAAGGTACGGATCAAGTGTAAGTGGAGCAATCTAGGTAAAGGAGTAGCGCCCCTCCCGTACACCTTAGTGTAGTAGCTATTGAAAAGCTTACGGAGCCTTACGTCGCCTTCGGTCAATTTATACAAAACGAATCATTTATCCAAAAATTTTCCAATGATGCCAACCAGATGATTTTCGAATCTCAACAAATGTGTTACAAGTGCTACTCTTACTGAGGTAATTCCTTCCTATTATCTTTAGGACTCAGTGACGTACTTAAAATCAGGACTGAGCCTTGATCAGTCAGCTAGGGTAAATCCAGTCCATTCATTTCGACTCAGCAAGTATAGAACCTTTGCGTCTTCCAATAACCATGCGTAAATAGACTACTTCCGTTCTACAGAAGCAAGAAGCTTCTTTTGTAAGAATCTTCAATTTCTTCACAATAGAGTTCTTTCTGAAGATGACCTAGGTCTCTCATTGTCTCACAAAAGTTGACTTGAAGTGATGGCATTGTTTTTGATTACTTGCAATCCTAGTTCTATCACATTGTTACTAATCTGAATACTATATGAATTGGTAGTAGTGATTTATGTCAACACTTACTCAATCAAATATTATAGATTGTGTTATGTAAAATTTTCTTTATTATAAATATTAGATTTATGATTTGTAAACACATTTTCTTCATAAGATTTAAAAATCAGCTTCAGGTCCTTTTTTTTACTCAGTCAAAGTGTTTCAAGCATTTCTATCAAATACGAATAATTCTATCTACTATAAATCATTTGTTTGCACACAGTGAAGTGGTTACAAGTATTGCTATTTAACACTACATTGTTTTATTCAACATACTCATTCGTTCACAACACAGTTAAATGTTTCCAAGTATTGCAATGTATAACTACAAATTAATTAACATCAGTCATATTGCTTCCACACAGTTAAATGATCAAACAGTTTTATTTCTAACATTCCAATTTAGCATAAGTCATTTGTTTGCAACCACTTTGAATGTCAAGAGAATCTTTTGATCGATAGAAAGGACCCGTTTAGGTGCTACCTCTCCGGGCCAAAGTGGACCTGGGAGTAATAGCAATGACAGATGTACTCCACATTCCCTAAAGCTCTAGCATTACTGGAGCCTCATCATCAGATTGTTTAGTGTCATATCCCGGACACTCGTTGGTGGCGAGTCTTACCTCTCTGCAGAGATGCGGTTGGAGTATTCTACTGCCCCAGCCGGCGATTAAAAGATTAAAAAAACTATAAAGAAATATTCTTATTTGTCTAATTATTTTTTATCTCATTATATATATATATATATATATATATTTTTCTTTTGAATTACCATGACTACAAAATTCTCAGAAAACCTACATACGGAACAGCTGTTTCGACCTTACTAGGTCTCATCAGTAGTGCATACCATGATCTCACCACTGGAGATGGAACCTACAACCACAGAATGCAGAAGCCAAAACTCTACAACCGGTCCATATCAAAGGTCAACGATGCCAAATTAACTAGTCATAGTGAAGAGGACCAGTGGTAGAGTTTTGGCGTGGATTCTGAGGCTGTACTTAAAGCCACTGACGCAAATCCGGTGAGTAGCACACGAAGAGTATCAAACGAACTCGGAATGTTATCGTCCAGTTTAGTTCGTCACCATCATGATCTCACTAAAAACGTCCGGAGTTGCCGAGTTATGTCTGACGTTATTGAAATATTGCAAAACTTTTGTCTCAAGCTAATATTTACGAGGTGCCTACGATAAGTTTCCAGACTTTTTTCGTATGGACACTTTTATTGATAGTACACATATGAAACTCTAGTCCCCTTTGAAGTCATCTCCTCTTATTGTACCGTTCCAACAACTTCTGGAAGGCCCCATCGAAGTCCTCTTGTGTGAGCGTGTCAATGACCTTCGTCACAGCCTCTTTCATCTCCTCAATTGTCTCATAACGACAGCCTCTGATCTTAGGGAATAACCAAAAGTCACAGGACGCAAAGTCTGGATTAAAGGGCGGCTGAGGAACTGTCTTGATGCTCATTTTGGTCAAATAGTCTGTGACAAGGATGGAGTTGTGGACTGGTGTATTGTCCTGGTGGAAATGCCACTCATCCGATTTGAAGAGTGCTGGCCTCTCCCAACAGATCTCTTCTGAACTCCCTTAAAACCTCAACATAGTAACCCTAACCCTAACCTTTGGCAATCAACTCTGGTGTATTGACTTGCTTACTCCTCCAACTGCTTTCATCATCCTTCACAGACTCCCTGCCTTCCTTGAATCTCTCATGCCACTTTAAAACTGATACTCGATTCATGCAAGATGTTCCAAAAGCAGTCTGAAGCATTCCATACGTTTCTGTGGCATCATTTTTTCTAAGTTTAAAACAGAATTTTATTGCATATCGTTCCTCTAAAGTGTCCTCACGTCCAGATTGCATTTTTGAAATTCACCAGCTGTGACAATCAGGCTTTAGGAAGGTGTATTCCAATTGCTGCTGTAGCTGTTCATTTGTATCTGAAATCATAAAAATTGGTCAGTCATCTCATAAGATGTATAGCAATAACATAGTGAATTTTCAAGAGTCTACGACAATTTTAAATGCCCATACGAAAAAGTCTGGAAACTTATCGTATGCCTTTCGTATATATATATATAATACCATAGATGCTCATCAGCGACCATTGGTTTAATGCCGTCTTTATAGGACAATTATCAGGCAGAATATATATATATATATATATATATATATATATATATATATATATATATATATAAGAAATTAGCATGTGACATTCTTACTTTTGCCTAATGACCAATAATTTCAAATGTCTTGTATGAAATAGAGGACGCTATCGTCAAATGAAACTTTAGTTGGAAATGAATTTTCATCTGATAATCGTGTCTTCTACTTTACCATCATATACAGTTTTGGTGTATTTTTTTCTATGAATTAAAAGAATTCTACTACATTTATTAAGGCCGATCGGCAGGTGCTTAGAATTCGATGACTGTATCCCTGATCGAGGGATTAGATCCCATTCAAAAATGGTTGTCCAGGATATGACACAAAATTGCATCTGATAGTCCCAGAGATATGGGGTGTAAATTGTACCCTTTTATTGCAATCACTCTCAGGTCAACTCTGACGTGGAGTACTAGTACCTGTTTCATCTATGGATCAAATAGATCTATTCAAAATTTATTCTTATTCGATGGGATCGTTTACAAAAAAACTCTTTAGGAATGACTATATAAAAATGTAAATATGAACACACAACGATTGTGATTCCCTAACCGTTAATCATAGAATAACCCTAAGACGGGTTGATATGCTGTTAAAATAGATCATTCAATGAAATCACTACCACATTCTCGTATTCATATTCTAATCTTAGTATCTTTTTTTGTGATGAAAACTTAAACTTCAAAACGTTTGAAAAATCCATCTTGTGCTCCAAGCCTGATGTTATCGACAATAGGAAATTTACGATGGGTTGATATCCGTTATATATATATATATATATATATATATATATATATTGTCAGACTAGTCGGCTTAGGCTGTAGAATATTAGGAGTACATCTCTGCGGAGAGGTAAGACTCCCACTCAACGAGTGTTTTGATATGACATTAAACCCATCTGATGGCGAGGCTCCAGCTGTGGAGATTTGGGGAATGTGGAGTACCCTTTCATTGCAATTGCTCCCAGACCTACTCTGGCCTAGAGTGGTAAAACCTGATAAGGTTCTATCTATGGATCAAATAGAACAAACTGTGTGCAAACAAATGACTAATTTTAAATTATGACTGTTATATAGCAAAAAGAGCTTAGGCTCGTTTAAGAATGTAATCTCTAAAATGTGTTTAAGAATTTAATCAACAAAATGTGATTGAAAGTCGATATAATTTACAATGAATATAATCTATTTTACTATAAATGAACTATAAATTTTAAGTGGAGAATGATTTTATTCTATTAACCAAACCAAATTTATTCCAGTAAATTATGAGAAGAGGATAAATCTGTTATTGACTATTAATCCTTGATAGAAACAGAATTTGTATTAAAAGAATTCTAGATTATATACCCCATCATTATATGAACTGATGAATTCATCTATGAGGGATCAATTTTGGAGATTATTAGCATGACATGAAAACCAGAAGAAAGAAAAAAAGTAACCAAAGAAAGTGTCTTTATTCATCATAAATGAAATAAAAACTTTTAGCATATTAAGAGGGTCTTCAACTTACCTTCAGAAGAACCATTTCTCCCAAATCCCCAAGAAACCAAATTTAAAAAAAAAAGAAGAAAAAAATAGGAACAAAAAACCAGCAAAATAAAATTCAGTTGTTTTTAAATGCAATAAACAATATAATCTTATTTACAATAGATTTATATACTTTAAACAAAATATACCATAGATTAATATTGTAAATGTCATATGTTCAATATGATTTTCTTGAAGTCAATAGTCGATATGATTTACTATGAATATAATTTATTTTACTATAAATGAACAACAAAATTTAAGGTGAGAATGATTTTAGCCAATAATATATTCTCTGTCTTCCCCAACTCCCTAAGAAACAAATATTGCAAAATCAGCAATTAGAAAGAATAAAAAGAGAAAACTGGAAAAAAAGAAAAAAAAGAAACCGCTAAAATATGACGAAGACAATACACTTCAGTATGCAGCATATATATATATATATATATATATATATATATATATATATATGTATATATATATATATTGTGACAAAAATTATTTCGCGAGTCAGGAACTAACCTACTACAGTTTCGCCTATGAGGCTCCTCATGGTACCTAATCCCGACTATTTTGTCACTATTTTGCTCTACTTAGTATTGAGCACTTTTTTGCATGTGTAGCTTAGCAGCAATTACGGTCGTTTTTTCTTTTGACCAGTCAATTGTGTATCTGTTGATTTTTTCAATTGGTGTGGCAAGGTTGGCGTTTTCTTTTTTTTTTTTTCCAATATATAATTTTTTTTCCTTTAGACAGTGATTCATTGTATATTTTTATCTTCGAATTACTTGCGGGTTTTTTTCCCTTACCGTAAGAACTATCATTCAATAAGTTATTTAATATATATATATATATATATATATATATGTGTGTGTGTGTGTGTGTGTGTGCGTGTGTGTGTGTGTGTGTGTGTGCATATATATATATGTATATATAAAATGAAGAAGTAAATTTACAAATAAGTAATTCTCCCAAGCGAACCCATCCTAAACTATCTATTTCTTCTGCTGACATTTTATTAAATTATTGTTTCACTTTTTGTATGAAGAAGTCCATAGAAATATTGCTTGCATGAAAAAATTCTTGAAATTTCATCTCATTTTTACACATACAAATAAAATTAGACGTATTCTTTAATTTTGTTCAAACAAAATGAGGATCAATGTCAAGTTTATTTCCAATGAAATTAATATAAATTTCATGATGTATTCTGCATAATAATCATCATCATCATGAAGACGCACTTAGAGCAAGGAGTTCTCTGACCCTTTGTCACCATCCATACCTATCATAAGTTGCACCTGGTAGGTCTTTTAGACTGCATACTGTATCCACACAGAACTGATGTAAGCTCTTGCTGGTCAGCCAACGCAGGCACGTCTATGTAAAGGAATCCATAATACTTACCCAAATAAATAGTTTTTTTTTAAATTTCATATGAGACATTAAATGTTGACCGTGAAGCAGTCTCCTGCTACTCATATTTAAAATCTTATTTTTCTTTAAAAAGGAACTCAGGTGAATATATTCAAATGATTTATTTGTAAAACAAACACATACGTTTTGTAATTTCTAGATTCTGTCTTGTAGTTGTAAAGCTAAATTTTATAAAATGACATCGCCCTTATTAGATTTAGTATGCGGAATATAAAGAATATACTGATTGTTTAAAAAAACGAAGCTCTGACTATTAACATAATATCCTACTAGTAGGGTATATTCCTAAGAAACAAGGCACGCATTACTTACCCAATAATGATTATTCCTTACAAAATTAAAAATATCTTTATTATTCGTTTTGTTTGAATTGTTATTTAGTTCGGTTGCATCATAAAGCACGTTAAAGAGACTATGAATATTTACCTAATGAAGTGAGCGCAGTGCTTAGAATATGCTGACTGTATACCCAAAAGAGGGGTAATACCCCCCAAAAAATAAAAAAAAAGGTTTACTTTGCTTTGCTTTGGTTTTATGGTATATCAAATATTGTTAGTTATTGAATGCCAAATCCAGTTTTTACACATATATAAAATGTATGATTCTTAAAAACATTTTGTAGATGCACACAGTTAAATGATCCAAAAGTTCTATTTCTTACAATTCAGTTTAGCAGGAGTCAACAAATTTAGATGGTTCAACGTAGTGAATAAAGTAGTCACTATTGGTCCCAGAAACTGTGGTTCAATCCCAGATCGAGTCATACCAAAGACTTTTTTTTTTAAATGGTACTTGATATCTCCTTGCTTAACACTCAGCATTATAAGGTACGTATCAAGGGTAAAGTGGAGCAATCTATGAAAAGGAGTAGCGCTGTCCCCTACATCTCGGTATCGTAGCTATTGAAAAGGGAGCCTTCGGGTCACCTTCGACTACAGCCACCAACTTTACTTATTACTGTGTATAACTAACAATTCAATTAAACATTAGTCGTTTGTTTACTCACAGTTAATTGTAAAAACAGTTATATTTCATACAATTCAGTTTAACATAAGTACACAGTTTAAATATCAATACCCATAGATAGGATCCTATCAAGTGCTACCACTCTGAGCCAAAGCAGACCTGGGAGTGCAATGAAGGAGTACTCCGCATTCCCCAAAGTTCCAGCATATATATCCAGGACACTCGTTGGGGGATCTTACCGCTTTATAGAGATGCATTTGTGGTATTCTCCACTCCCAGTAGTATAAGGGGGTCACTTTAGTATAATACTGAACTTCATCTGATGGCGACGCTGGAGATCTAGGAAGTATGAAGCACTCCTTCATTAATATTACTCCCAGGTCCTCTCTTACCCAGTGTGGTATTATTTGTTAGGGTCTCATTTATGGGTCAAATATATCTGTTTAAAAATCATTCGTATTCAATAGAACTATGGGGGAAATCTCATTAAAAACAACTGCGCAAAAAATGTAAATTCATATTTACATTTTTTGCGCAGTTGTTTTTAAATGAACACGATTCCCTCACGTCTACTCATAGAATAACCCTAGATGGGTTGACTTGCCGATAAATCAATCAAATAAAACTTGTAAGCAGACATTCATGTTTATCAACCCCTCTGCTCGGGCAGGATATGACAGTTTTAGGTCAATGTTTTAGCGAAGTTTAACAGGTTTGAATTCAGAGTTTTCCTTCTTCTAGACTAGTTGCCTCA
Source organism: Sepioteuthis lessoniana (assembly GCA_963585895.1). Taxonomy (NCBI): domain Eukaryota; kingdom Metazoa; phylum Mollusca; class Cephalopoda; order Myopsida; family Loliginidae; genus Sepioteuthis; species Sepioteuthis lessoniana. The sequence continues at coordinate 9,336 of CAUZXS010003424.1, forward strand.
CCAAGGCTGAAGAACCTAGTCTTCCCTACTATTTACCCCTAGCTGGAGGGAGAATAATTGGATTCATACCTTTCCCAAGGGTATTAGTGCTATATGAAATGTAATCAGTCTCGTCCAGGATTTGAACTCGTGTCACCGTGTCCATTTCCTCCGACGATAACCATAATACCACGGGCACCTCCACAAACTTGTAAGCAGACATTGATCCTCGAAAATTTGTATCAATGATACGCAAATTTGGAATTTTATAATAAAACGTGATGAAACCTCGACGGAATAGACAGTAAATTTGTCTACTGACAAGGATTACGCAAAGCGTCCAACTTCTGATATGGGGAAAAAGAGACTGAGCCAATGCGTCTTTCAAAAAAAATTTTACCTATGAATGAGAGTTAAAATTTCAAGCATTGTATTATAATTTTATCTTTTCATTATATTTCTTTCATTTTTAAATCGATATTTTTTTCTTATTATTATTGAATAATCCTTTTTTTTAAAGACATCTAATTATAAAAATATCATAAAAAGAGATATTTTACAATTCAGTAGTTTTATAAAGTAATTCATTTCAGATACAATAGATAGCAAATGTTTTTGTTTTTTTTTTTTTTGTGTGTGAAAATGTGATTATATGCTTCATTAACGACGCCGAAAAAATCCGAACCTTTTCGATCTGCACCAGATCGTTCATTTATTTAAATGCTTGAGTGGGTCAAATGTGAACGGCTAGTGATCATCACCCCCCCACCCAAGCAGGCATTCTGCAAAGTGTACGATATCGGGCAACTAGTCTGCATGACCCGACGACTTTTGTTCGGTTGTAAAAGGGAGTCATAAATGCAAATTATTAAATCAACCCCTATACTTTTATTTACCCTGCAACCATTTTATTTCCCTAAAGTGTCTATAGGGACCATTTTGTAAAGTCATGCATGAAAACATTGGACTTAGATGCCTTATAGATATCTGCACTGACAGAATTAGGTGGTAACTTGGTTTGTTTGTTTATTTGTTCGTTTTTAATGACTTTTTATCCTTCGTGGGTTATTTCATGCCAAAGCCATCCTCGTTGAAGAATAGTTGTGGTATAATTTAACTGGTGGATTGATGTGGGTTCATACATTTCCCAAGAGCATCATAACGTAATATAGCGAATGGAATTTAAATGATTTAATAATACAAATATAAATTATTAAAATTCAATGATATAAACTTGTTTAGATTTGTTAGATTTTGATTTGAAAGTTACACTCGGAGACATAATATGAAATTGACCAAATATTTTGCATTTTTTTTAAATTATGACATTTCAAGTCTGACATTCAATTACATCAGAAAGAGAAAGCTGAGAATAAAAAAGATAATACAATTCAAAAATAAAATTTCTATGGAAAGTGTTTACATAATTGTATCTGATTTTAAATGTAAATTTGGTTGACATAAAAGAAAAATTTCAATTGACATTTTGGAAGTCATGTGATAATTCATAGGAATTAGAATTTAAATTAAATTTTACTCTAATTCATTATTTTTAATTCTACTTCCACAGTGTTATTTGTTTACCCCTCCTCCATATTTTTTCCAGATACGTCATTGTATCCAGTATATCCAATTTAAATAAATCGTTTTTTACAAACGTTTTCTTAACCGCCATGATATTCTTTGCCGCCATGATATTCTATTTGTTGTTATGTGGTTTATTTTTCAACAAAATTAAGTTTTAACTAAGACATAATATGATTTTACGTTATATATATCGGAATACAAATTGAATAGAAGTGGGCTTTTTCTTTCTTTTTTATCGAAAACAGTTTGTTGCTGTTTTTTTTCTTTTTTCAGTTTTTATTTTGCTTTTGTTTTTTTTAATAATATTTAGCTTTATATTGCGCATCCACAAAAGAAATAGTGTTGAAAATTTATTTTTAAAAAGCTATTTAAGATATTGTCACACACGATATACAGATTAATAGAGAAAACCATGAAGTTTATTACGATAACTCACTGTATTTGTCCTTCTCTTTCTCTGATAATTCAAATGAACTGAAACACCATATCCTCACAGGTGTTGCTACTGTAGATAAAGATATGTTAACGCCTGTTTGGCAAGAAATTAATTGCCACCTTGATATATGCCACTTAACCAGAAATGCATGCATCGGACAATTGAATCGATTAGATACCGTAATAAATTGTGTATAGCACGCATCCATGTATAATACTCACCTATAACTTTCGGCCACCAAATTTCGGGAAAAAAACATATCTTGTTTGTGTATAATGCACATTTACTTTTCAGAATTCGTCGCGGCTAAATTTGAAATAAATTCTATTCTGTTTGTATGGACGTGTAGAGCCCAAAAATTCTTTTTATATAAAGATAAAAAGAAAAACATTCATTTCTTTGGTCTCATTATAACGTTATTTCTGGTCGTGATGACTACCACTAGAATGGTCCTCACTACCAGAAATATATATATATATATATATATATATATATATATATATATATACATATATATATATATATATATATATATATATATATACCCCTCCTCCATATATATATATATATATATATATATATATATATATATATATATATATATATATATATATATATATATATTTCTTGAAGAAAAAACAACGAAACTAATCACAAAGGATTATAAATTTATTTCCATCCTGTTACGCATTTTTGAAATTTCCAAAAACACGAAATTATTGCTCTGTATTATTGGTACAGTGAGCTCTTTACCAGGAAAATTTAAATATTCATTCATGAATAATTTCTTGTCCTGATGGAATTACTCCCAACTCCGGTTTAACTGGACTAAGTATACTATATATATATATATATATATATATATATATATATATATATATATATATGAGGATCATAATAATAAGTTTCCAGACTTTTTTCGTATGGGCACATTTATTGATAGCACACACATGAAACTCTAGTCCCCTTCAAAGTAATCTCCTCCAGCTGCAATGCACTTGTTGTACCGTTCCAACAACTTCTGGAGGGCCTCATTGAAAGCCTTCGTCACAGCCTCTTTCATCTCCTCAATTGTCTCATAACGACAGCCTCTAAGTTTTTCCTTAAGCTTAGGGAATAACCAAAAGTCACAGGGAGCAAGGGCTGGACTATCGAGAGGCTGAGGAACTGTCTTGATGTCCACCTTGGTCAAATAGTTAAGGATGCAGTTGTGGACTGTTGTGTTGTCCTGGTGGAAATGCCACTGACCCGATTTGAAGAGTGCTGGCCTCTCCCAACAGAATCTCTTCCTGAACTCCCTTAAAACCTCAACATAGTAACCCTAACGCTAAGCCTAACACTTTGGCCAATCAACTCCGGTGTATTGACTTCCTTACTCCTCCAATAGTTCTCATCATCCCTCACAGACTCCCTTACTTCCTTGAATCTCTTATGCCACTCAAAAACTGATGCTCGATTCATGCAAGATGCTCCAAAAGCAGTCTGAAGCATTCCATACGTTTCTGTGGCATCATTTTTTCCACGTTTAAAACAGAATTTTATTGCATATCGTTCCTCTAAAGTGTCCTCACGTCCAGATTGCATTTTTGAAATTCACCAGCTGTGACAATCAGGCTTAAGTAGGATGTATTCCAATTGCTGCTGTAGCTGTTCATTTGTACCTGAAATCATAAAAATTGGTCAGTCATCTCATAAGTCTGGAAATTTACTGAAGGCAGCACGTATATATATATATATATATATATATATATATATATATATATATATATATACGTGCTGCCTTCAGTAAGTTTCCAGACTTATATATATATATATATATATATATATATATATATATATATATTAATTTGGGATAAAAAATACATCAAAACTCATAAATTAATTATACATCGATAACCGTTGACATTGATCACTCAAATTGGATACTCCTACCTCTTGGATTTTCTCCTCGGATATATATATGTATTAGTTTTATACCTATTCTGACGGTGTGAAAATAAAAACACTTGATAAAATTTGTAGATAAAAATATTGTACAAACGTTTCATAAAATAATGAAGAAAATACTAAAAAAATCCATACTGTTTGAAAATAATCAACCAACACCAATGCCTTGTCAAAAAATAAAACATCGATATAATACCTTAAGGTAAATGTATGAGTGCTCAAAACACTAATTAAAACAAGATACAAATACCTACAGAGTCAGAAGTAATCTACCTAGGTTTCACTTAACCGGATCATCAGGATATATATATATATATATATATATATATATATATATATATATATATATATGTATATATACATATATATATATATGCGGGGTGAGTGTCATCAGTGTTACACAGGCTCATATTTAAAAATTATTTTCTATATGTATTATTCTCATTGGACACGAGAATCTTTTGTGCTAGCCACTTGATCAGTGGAACGGATCACACACACACACACACACACACACACACACACACACACACACACACATACACACACACACGTACAAATACAAGAAAATATACAGAGAATTGAATTTCGGGGGCTCGACTCCATATCATTTAATTTCCCCTATGTAACAAACAGAAACAAAAACAAAACCATTAAAATTAGTGAATTTAATTATTTATGATAGTATAAATCAGGTCGATGGGTCCTTTCAAAGTCAAGGACAAATGACTTCTTCCAAGAGTTTTTAAGGCTTCGACTTAAGGGAATAGCACTTCGGATTTAGCACGAAAAACGCAACCCACAAAGTCACCACGATATATATATATATATATATATATATATATATATATATATATATACAATTACAATAAAGTATTTATTTTTTGTATGAGGATTATAAGATGATGTCAAAGCAAGTTTTAATTTTTAGAAAAACTATATATAACGAGAGTTTTAAAGTCAGCAGACAAGTTTTAATTTTAAAGAAAAGTATATATCACTAACGAGAGTTATAAATTCTGAAGATTATAAAAAGTGTGTACTACAAATAACTTTACCTCAACTAAAAGAGGAAGTAATCGTCAATCAGTGTCAGTTTTCTTTTTATGACAATTGTTAAATTGATATTTTTCTTTTCTATACACAGCTTTAACAAATCGATTATGATCAAGGTTATACCTGCTAGCCAAGAAGCTGGTCTTCGATTTGAGAAAGAGCATCTGATGGCCAAAATAATTACTAACCTGTAATTATTGAGAATATTTTTAGTAAAAGACTTGTTCGTGATTTCCACTAATCCGCTAATTAGTAATTATGTCGATTACTTGGAATCAGTTATTATTATTTCTTTAAATTATTCAATTGAAAATCAAAGTTAAAGAATATAATTTTGATCAAGGACATAATTGCAGAAAATCTGATTCATTTTTGGATGAAATGGCATCTGCTCACTTACCAAACTTAGAATATAGTATCCCCAAAGATATCCAAACATCATATTTTTATGTAACCGGCTCTGATATATAAAAATATTATCAGATGTTAAATATGACTGAATCATTTATTTGACATGAAGTATAGTTAATTTAAAGTTTCAAAACAGTTGTCTTCAAAGCATAAGCCGTTATTGTAAAAGAAGTTTTATTAAAAGATAATAACTTTTAAGGGCAGTTGAAAGCTTGGTTTCATTAGTCTGGGAACTAAAACAAAAGAAGTTAAAAGTTAGATTTCACCTTTAAATTACTTGGAGCAGAGTAATTGAAGAGTCCACACCTATTTTCCTTAATGTTTCAAAGGGCACTGCTGATTTTCCTACAGAGTCGCTTATGCTATTGAAAATGAATAAAGAATGTTCTTCCAGAAAATGACATAGTTATTGATCCCAATAAAGAAAATGGGACAGTGTGGAATTATGAAGAAGAGAAGAGTGACCACCGGCCGAAGGGAACAAGAAGAACAAAACAGTGGTTGTTTGAATTTCTGTGACAAAGCTTGATGAATTTTATCATTCAGAGTCTTTGGACTATTGTCTTCATCTTGATTGTTATTTTCACAATGTTTCGGCTGATGTGTCCTCCAGCCTTCTTAAGATGTTTCTTGTCAAACTAGAGAGCCAACAGGGAACTTCGAAACACGTCCTTTATTTAATCCTCAAGGATCGCTTGCTCTGACTCCGTTAACCATAACTGAGTACAAGTGTGAAGTATTCCTGTATTGCTATTCGCCTGCATTCAGGATTGAACCTGTAACCTCCAGATGATCTTTTCTTAGAAGCTAAGGGAACCAACGACTATAACCGTTACGCAATGTGTCCAGCTGGACAAAGCAGTCATATGACACAAAGCCGAAATTCAGAATGAGCTATAAGACGAGGCTTTTATATCATTTTATTTTTTGATTAATTTATTATTTTGTCAAGTCTGTATTAATATCTTCTGATAAACTTGCTACAACGAAGTGATTTGTCGTTGAAGAAGTACAGTAAGAAAAAGTACGGCCAACTTTTCACGATCCATACATCACTTTTTTCTCTAAGTGTGGCCAACTTTTCACACTCATTACATCAACTTTTTCACAGAATATGGCCAACTAGTCACAATCCACACGTTAACTTTTAAAAAAAGTGGCCGACTAGCTCCAATCCATACGTTAACTTTTTTCACGAAGTATGGACCACTTCTCCCAATTCATGAGTCAATTTCTTTTCACAAAGTGTGGCTAACTTTTCACAATCCATGCTTCAAATTTTTCTAAACACGAGGTCAGATGCTCAATACAAATCTTGTTCTCTAATTTATTCTTATATAAACACTCTTCTTTTGAACGTTATTATAATTCATCCCTCCCTGTTATAGAGGCCTTAAATACGCTGACCTACTCCCCTCATAGGAGTAAGACTCATCAAAAATGGGTGTTGTCCTGAGTATAAGACTAAAATACATCTGAGGCTCTTGGAAGTGCGGAGTGCTCTTGGAAGTGTGGAGTGCTCCTATATTGCTATTACTCCCAGATTCTTTCTGAACTGGATGAAAGTTCGCGTTCGGTCCAACCTATTGGTCAGATAGATCTACTTAAAAATCATTCGTGTTCGATTGACCATGTGCAAGAAAAAACTAAAAAAAAAATACAAAAAACAATTACACTAAAAATCTAAATATGAACGAACAATGAAATTGATTCAATATAAAAAAAAAGATGATCGTGTCCTTTACGAAACTTTAGAATTTGTTTGGATTTCATCAAAATTTTAATATTTCGAATTTCTAAGAAAAGTCTTTGAATTTTGTCTGGTCAATCTCGATGTTGTTTCATTTTTCGTCAATTTCAAAATTGAAAACGATTTCCCACATTTGTACGTTGTTATTTACAAAATGTTGCTTAGTTATGCCTTACAGATCTCAGGTTATTTAGATTGGTTGATCGAGTGGTTGGATGGTTTTAATGGCATATCAACCTTTGTAGGTTATTTAATGCCAAATCCTTTTTTATACAAATTAACAGTTCTGTTTTAAAACAATTCAGTAAAGCTTCAGTACTCAGTGAAAAACATTTCTATTTCAAGCTATTCAGTTTAGTCAAACAGTTCTAATTCAAACAACTCAGTTTTGTATTAGTATACATTTTATTTACGCACAGTTAAATGTCAGAACAGTTCTATTTCGAACATTTAGGTTTAGTATAAATGTGTAGTTTAAATGTCAAAACAGTTGTATTTAAAATAATTCAGTTTAGCATAAGTACACAGTTTATTTCTATTCGACCCATAGATAGGACCCTATCAGATGTTACCACTCTGGACCAGAGTGGACCTGGGAGCGATGGTTATGAAGGAGTACTCTGTATTCCCCAAAGCTCCGGTGTTACTGGAGCCCCACCCTCAGATTGTTTAGTGTATATCAAGGACACTCGTTGGGGGGGGGGGATCTTCCTCCTCTGCAGAGGTGCAGACGGTGTATTCTACCGCCCAAGCTTACTGAGCAAGTGTTACGAGTATTTTGAGTACCTGTTATTGTTTAAGCGGTCACCCAATTGAACTAGCACATCACTATTCAACTTTGGTGATATTGAGGGAGCCGGAGTAATTGACCGAAATATCCACCCCTGAGTGTTATCCTAAGAGGGCTGATATAATTACCTGTAAATTTTCTAAATTCTGAAAAACGTCTATTAGCCAGTGACTAGTAGAATTAACTTGAAATTCTGATTTATTCTATTTTATAAAAAATGTTTTATATATATATATATATATATATATATATATATATATATATATATATATATATATATATATATATATATATATATATGTATAACCTTTTTTACGTACATATATATGCATACACGCACGCACACAAACATATATATATATATATATATATATATATATATATATATATATATATAATTTGTAAAAGAATAGTTTGTAGGTAACAAAAGTTTTGAATGAGCCAGCGTTCATTTTAATACACACAGTTAAATGGTTTCAAGTATTGCAATGGCAAAGAGTTTTATTCACACACAGTTAAATGGTTTCAAGTATTGCAATGGCAAAGAGTTTTATTCACACTCAGTTAAATGGTTTCAAGTATTGCTATGGCAAAGAGTTTGATTCACACACAGTTAGATGGTTTCAAGTATTGCTATGGCAAAGAGTTTTATTCACACACAGTAAAATGTTTTTAAGTATTGCTATGGCAAAGAGTTTTATTCACACACAGTTATCTGGTTTCAAGCATTGCTGTTTAACACTAATAATTCTATTCGACCTTTTTTATTCGTTTGCACACAATTAAATACTCCTATGTATTACTATGTTATGTTAATAATACAATTTTACATTTGGGATTTTCTTTGCATACATTTTCAAGTATAGAAAATTAAATATTTCTATTTGACCCATAGATGGGACCCAAACAATTACTACCCCTCCGGACCGGGGAATAATTGCAATGAAGAAGCACTCCGCATTCCCCAAAGCGCCAGAACTGGAGCGACATCATCAGATGCAGTTTAGTGTCATATACAGGTCACTCGTTATGTATGGGGGTGTCCTACCCCTCTGTGTATTCTACAGCACCAACTGACTGGACTGGACAGGCATTTATAATATTCCTTTGTAATTATTTTTTTAATTTTAGTTTTTGTTTCGGTCTAAGGGTCATTGTCAGTAGAAATGTGGGGTTTTGGCGGGAGTGTCTAAGTTATTTTTAAGAAAACTCTTTAGTAAACATTTCAAAGATTCTTCAAAAGAATTGATACGCCACACTGGAAACAATTAAAATTTTCCTCTTATGTAGCATATCCATTCGTTGCATATAACAGCATTAATAACAAAACAATATTGATAATATAACAATATAAATAACATATAGATAAACATTCACAAATACTTAGTTTGATGTATCTCGCTTGAAATGTCATTTTCGTGACTGATTTTCAACTTCATCTTTCCTTATTTCTCTATCATCTATGTTTAAACAGGCCAAAAATTTGATTCTTCAATTATTTAAATTATTAATTAGTATTTTCATTTCGCCCGTCAATACAACTCAAATCTAGAAATAGAAATTCCGTCTCCGACCCTGACGTGCAAAAGAGACGTCTCCATCACTTGAAATTAAAAAAAAAAATCAATGAACGCTCCCACATTTCAGACACAGAAAACAGTACATCTGCAAACTTAAGAAATTTGGCAATCCAGTTTGTTTGGTTTGACAAGTTTATTTTGATATCCCGTATTTTTCTTTGTCTCCCCTTCAACCTCCCCTCTTTCCATCCCAACCCCTCCCCTCCCAATCTCCTCTCCTTCTCGTCATCTCCCCCTTCTCTTTCTTTTTTTTCTTTTCCCGTTTTCCTTGTTTAGCAAAAGTAATTGCTTTTATTGCCACGTTTTTCTTGTCACTTACATTAGCATTTCGGTTTGACTCGGGCGTCGATTCCGTGCTGACCGATGACCCAGATTAAATCAATCAATATCACTCTGTCTGTTTGTCTGTCTGTCTGTCTCTCTCTCTTTCCTCCCCTCCTCCAACTTCTCTTCTTTACACCCCACTCTCTACCGAAACCCATGTTCCTTGTCCCCGGTTTCTGTGGGCAGTTCCAGCCTACAATCGCGGATGATTATAGTCCCCGACAAAAAATACGGAACGCATCCTGTCAAAATTGGTCCATCCACTTAGTTGCTGAGAGAAAATGGCCGTCGATTCATCGAATTCTTCTTCTTCTTCCGACACCACCCTATTTCACCCCCCCACCCGTCTCTTGACCCTTATTTGAATCCCCACCATCCACCCACTTGTCGCAACAAAATATCGACCTTTTTTTTTAACTTCCCCTACTCATTCGTCGCACAGTTTTCAGTCACAAAACCTTCTGCTGGCAGAGTGGGGGTTTTGGCATCATTATTTTCGACATGGTTAGTTTTCTATTCTAGCCCCTCCCACACGTCCGGCAGACCCCTACCTCACCAGCAATTGTCTTTAGGCACAGTAAGCCTTGCAGATTTGGTTCCCCTCGCTTTTGTAGAAGAGTGGAATTGGCAAAATAACCATCATAAGAAAAAAAAAAAGACTAAAGAAACAATAATAATCTATTGGCCTTTTACCTTTCTAGACATTTTATTTATCTATTTTCATGTGATTTATTCTTTACCTCTCTATTATTGTAATTTAGGTGTGCGTGCGTGAATGCAAAGCTTATGAGAAAAGGGTTCAGCTGGTACATCGGCCGGGGGCCCAGAAAGCCGAGGAGGAATCCCGGAATTCATGACAGCCTAAAACAAAAGAAAAAAGCCCTTTTCGTTAGTTGATTGCATTCATCCAATTCCTCTGCAGGATGCGACACAAGATCAATTTTTAGGTGAAATACAACTGGTTTGAATTCAGTATTTTCCTTCTCCTTGACCAGTTGCCATACCAAAGTGAAAGAGCTCAGTCTGTCCTACAATTTATTCATAGGCGGTAGCGCGTGAAGAATCGTTGGATTCATACATTTCCCAAAGATATTTACGCCATATGAAATGCAAACAGCCTTATCCAGAGTTCGAACTCGAGTTAGTTTCAATGACAATTACCGTTACACCACGGGTGCATAGTTAATGGTGGGGTTTTATGGCATATCAAACTTTGAAGATTATTTAATTCCAAATCCTGTTTATATATATATATACACATAAAGATATATACGATTTGTGAACACATTTTGTTGGTAACATTCTTAAACGAATCTAAGCTCTTTTTGTACACAGTTAAATAGTTTCAAGTATTGCTATATAACAATTATAATTTAACATTAGTCATGTTTGCACACAGTTTGTTCTATTTGACCCTAGATAGGACTCCAAAAGGTGCTACAACTCCGGGTCAGTGAGGACCTTGAAGTAATGGCAATGAAACTGTACTCCACGTTTCTCAAATCTCCGATGGTAGAGCCTTGCCATCAGATGGTTTACTATCATATCCAGGACACTCGTTGGGTGGGGGAGAGGTCTTACCCCTCCACAGAGATGGAGTCGGCGTTTTCTACAGCCCCAGCCAACTTGGTTAACAACGGGTGCCTCAGTTTTTTATTAGTTACTTTTGATTTGTATGAATTATATCGCTATCCTGTCATTCTGTTGATTGAACAACCTCTCTCATCGTACATGACGTGTGAGATAAGATAAGAACTTGCGATCCCTTTGACACTTTACACAGGAGGTTTGGGCATAGTCGACTGGTGATGCAGAATACACCGACTGCATCTCTGCAGAGGGGAATGAGTCCACCCACAAGTGTCCAAGATTTGACACAAAACAATCTGATGGTGAGGTTTCAGTAATTCAGGAGCTTTGGGAAATACGAAGTATTCCTTGGGAAAGGTATGAATCCAATTATTCTGGCGCTAAATATGGTTAAAGAGTAGGGCAGACTAGGTTTTTCAGCCTTGGTTAAGTAACCAGTCTGGAAGAAGGAAAACTCTGATTTCAAACCTGTTAAATTCCATTTAAAAATTGACCTTGTGTCACATCCGGCCTATGCGGAGGGGATCGATAAATAAAAGCACAGCCTATATCTCTTGCACCCCCACCACAAAAAAGGAAGGGTGTTTTCTGTGTATAACACCAAACATCAATGGTTAAGCTCCAGTTCTAGACATCTGGTGAGTGTGAAGTACCTTTTCATTTTGATTACTCCCAGGTGCACACAGGCTCGGAGTAGTAGTACCTGTCAGGGTCTTATCTATGGATCAAATAGATCTGTTTAACGATTATTCGTATATGATCGGACCGTAGGCAAAAGAGAAAAGCTCTTAAAAAACAGCTACACCAAAAATGTAAATATGAACGTACAATGAATGTGATTCTCTAACCACAAAGCATAAAATGATCCTAGACAGATTGACTTGCCTTTAAAACCGTTCATAATCTTCTTTGGATGCTTTAGGAGGAACTCCTGACAGAGAACCGTTGGTTTGAAGTCAGTCTCATCTTAATCATAAGAGGAAGAAAACGAGATAAGAGTGTAATGAATGCTTACCTTGATATATTTTAAAAACATTGCTTGATATGAATATTACGTTAATTAACTCTTTGTTACAGCTCAGTCGTCTGCATCTATAGAAAACGCCGATTGCATCTCTGCACCGCGGTAAGGATTCCCCCCCACACACACACACAACAAGTGTTCTCATATGACACTAAACTATGTAATGGTAAGGCACCAGTTCTGGAGCGTTGGAGAATTTAGAGTACCGCTTTATTGTCATTACTCCCAGGTCCACTCTGATCCAGACTGATAGAAATATTTAATCATTTTCTATACTTGAAACCAATTAAATGCGTGCAAACAAATGACTGCTCAATTGAATTATTACTATTTCAAAGCAATACAAGTGACCATTTACTCATATAAAAACAAATGAGCTCTGGCTTGTTTAGAAATTGTTACATACAAATTATTCATTTACCAATCATATATATTTAATATGCATGTATTAACAGGATTTGGCATAAATTAACCAACAAGGGTTGATATGCCGTAAAACACAACCAACCCACCAATCATCAACTCCTTGTTTGTACATTCTTACTCCCTTTGTTAGTTTGGTTTAGTTTTATGGAAAATCAACCCTTGTAAGTTATTTAATGCCAAATCTTCTTTATACATATATATTAGATATATATGATTTTTAAACACATTTTGTTCATTACATTTTTGTATAATCGGAAGATCATTTTTTTACAAAAAAAGTTTGCAGAGAGTTTAAATGGCCCAGTCGGGTGAGACCGCAGAATACACCGACTGCATCCTTGCAGAGAGATCCCCCCCCAACGAGTGTCCTGGTATATGACACTAAACAATCTGTAATAAGGGACCTTTGGGGATGCCCTTTTATTATCATTGCTCCCAGGTTCACTCTGGTTCAGATTGGTAGCACCTGATCGGGTCCTATCAATGAATCGAATAGAACTAAACAGTATACTTATGCTAAACTGAATTATTTGAAATTTAACTTGGCGTAAAATGACCCGAAAAGGGTTGATAAGTCGTAAAACAAAACAACCAACCAACCAACCAACAAAGTTTGAATGTCAAACATTTCCATTTTGACCCATAGATTGGACCCTATCAGATGCTACCACTCTGGGTCAGAGTGGACCTTGGAGCAATGGCAAAGAAGCTGTACTCCGCATTCCCCAATCCTCCATCATTACTGGAGCCTCACTATAAGATGTGTCATATCCAGGAGACTCGTTGGGGTAGTCTAATCCCTCTGCAGAGGTGCAGTCGATGTATTCTACAGCTCAAGCCGAGTGGGATTTCTAATTCCGAGTTTTCTTAAATAATTTAAAGTAACTTTCGTTTAATTCTTTATGAATTAAATAAGTCCGTAAGTTGTCAAGTCGTACAAAAGGAAGAGCCGGATGGGTCCAAAGACCAACTATACGGGTAAAAAATGAACAAAAGTGAGTCAAAGATGAAATGAAAGTGAGATTTCGTGACAACACAGTGATTAATATAAATCATTTTAACAACCGATAAAAGATTTGACTAACAACTAAGTTACGCTGAAAGCACCAGTTCTTGACAAATGGCTGAAGTTAAGCAGTAATGAGTATGTTCAGTTCTTCAATGGGTGACCACACAGTAATAGCAAGTATTGTAAGAAATCTAAGGCTCCCGTGCAAAACTTAGTAAATAACAAATATAAGAGCTTGCATTTGCTGAAAGCGCTAGTTCCTGACATATCCCTGAAGTTAAGCAGTAATGAGCATGTTCAGTTTTTCAATGGGTGACAACTTAGAAACAAGTTCTTTAAGTAACCTAAGACTCCTGTGCAAAACTTAATAAATGCTAAAAATAAGATGTTTGTACTACATCGTATGCACCAATTTCTGCCAAATCATTGAAGTTAAGCAACAATGAGCATGTTCGGTATGTTTATGAGTGACCACTTAGAAGCAACGTGTAATGTAAGAAACCAAAAGCAGCCAAGCAGGATTAGGAAAAGCTTATTAAATAGTAAAAATAGATATCAAACAATTTTAATAATAGCCTTCTGTAATTAATATTTTTCACGAATTTGTGGATTAGAAATGTTATACGTTTGTTTGACTTGCCAGAAAAATTGTCTTGTATGAATATCAGACGAATAATTGAAATGAAGACTTTAAAATTCATTTGCAATTAAAAAATAGCTATTCAAGTTGGCTATAAACATTAACCTTGAAAACGATATTTATTGACTAAAACAAATCGATTTTATGCTTAAATTTATTACTGAAATAAAAAGTGAGAGGGAAATTAGTTTATGCTCAGTGAATTAAATTTAAAATCCTGCACAGAGTGCGATTTTCAGTGAGTTTGAATAAAAGACACGAGTCGTGTAAGGGTTATCGTCGAAGAAAATGAACTCAGTGACCCGGGTTGAAATTCTGGACAACTCTGTTTGCGTTTCCCTACACACCAATGCCCTTGTAAAAATATGATTTCCACAGTTCTATTCTCATTTATGGTTAGATAGAAGAGCAGGCAAAGTTCTTTAGCCTTGGTAAGGCAACCAATCTAGGAAAAGTAAAAATCGGAATCCAAACGCCTGTACTCTACTTAAAATTGACTGTGTCACATCCTTCTCCTGGCGTAGGAGTGAGGTACTACTGTATGGATTCACCACGTGAACTATAACGAAACGTATGAAAAAAACTTCATGGGAATAATACGTGCTGTTTTTAACAAATACTGGAAGCAGCACCTCACAAATAAGTAGCTGTACGGCCACTTCCTCCCATCTCATAAACCATCCAAATAAGACAAGCAAAATATCCAGGGTACTGCTAGTGATATATCAACGAACTCATAAGCCATGTTCTCCAATGGATTTTGAAACATTGTCACACCAGTGTTGGCCGACCAGCAAGGACTTTCATGTATCAGCTCTGTGCAGACACCGGATGTTGTCTAGAGGACCTACCAGGAGAGATGGACGATAGGGACTAATGGAGAGAGAGAGAGAGAGCGAAAATGAAAGGAATCTTATTATTTGATCAAACCAAAGAAAGGAAAGTTCCAGACGTTGGAAGCTGAAACAGCGCGATTGAAATTTGATAAACATTAATGAGAATCAAACGCTGATATTGAACCATTTTTTGTAATGTTTCCTTATAGTTTCTTGTTAGTAGACTTGTGCTACTATTATTAATACTTCTGTTTCCACTTTCAGTTCAGCATTTTTTAGCCATCGATTATTTTTTATCATATCTACATGAGCATTTCTATATTGGTGTTTTTTTTTTTTTTGTTTTTTTTTTACTGATTTAGTTCTTGTGAGTTTGCTTCTTTCTTTATGTCTTTTTGTTGCCTTTAATTATTATTGTTACTCCTTTTCGAGTTTTTCACACCAGCGTTAGTCGATGGTTCCTCACTGCAGTTTGAATGACAGCTAGTCTCCTCAAGTCACCAGGATTCTTCTAAGTATTCTGGCCAATCTCAATAATGTTGTAGTTTGGATGGTCTCCACTTGTCCTCTTATGTGTAAGTCCTCAAATTCTTTTATAAATCCTTAACTGATTGTACCAAAAGCACCAATTACAATTAGTATCACCGTCACTTTCATACTCCAGGATTTTTCTATTCTTTTGCAAGATCCAGCTACTTATCTTTCTTTTCGCTTTCTTTCAATTTTACACTGTTTGTCAGACGGGACAGCAAAGTCCACAATTCTGCAAGTTCTCCTTTTTTTGCGCTTTATTACAAGATTTGGTCGTCTGGCCGAGATTAAGTAATCAATTTGTATCTGAAAATCCCAAAGAAGCTTGCGTGCCTCAATCTCCAGGACAGTCTCTGGATCATGCATATACCATTTGGTCAAATTCAAATTTCTTCCACAATTCCCAGTGGATTACCTTGCCCACCCAAAAATGTCTTGTCTTATAGTCCTTCTGTGCTAATTTGCTGCATTCGTTTATTGTGTGATTGATCGTTTTATCTCTATCATCACATAACCTACATTTGCTATTTTGTTGCATCTTATCTATTCCTGCTTTGTATTATAGTTGTTGTTATTATTATTATTACTATTATTATATTTAAAAAATTACTATTATTATATTAAAATTGGCACTTATGGCTAAGTTCAGAATGTTGTATCCATAACAATGAAGTTATAAATTATAATGAAAAGAAATATAGATATTGAATTAAAAAGTAATAAATTTATAAGATTATGATTATTCTTACATGCTTAATCAGTTTAAAATTGACCAAAATTTTGATGAAAAATTAAGAATAGTACAAATTCATAAACCATTTTACCATAGCAACGGGATTTCTCATTTTTCTGTCGTGAGCGATATATATATATATGTATATATATATATATATATATATATATATATATATATATATATATATTTCAATCCCCAGTCGAGTCATACCAAAGACTCAGAAAATGGTTCTTGATGCTGCCTTGCTTAACACTCAGCATTATAAGGTCAAGGGTAAAGTGGAGCAGTTCAGCGAACGGAATAGCGCCCTCCCCTACCCCTTGGTGTAGTAGCTATCGAAAAGGGAGCCTTTGGGTCCCCCTCGACTACAGTTGCCAACTTACTATATGTATATATATATATATATATATATATATATATATATATATATATATATATATATATATATATTGAGTTTAGTTATGAGTAAATTCAGTTTTATTTTATTTATTCATGAATAATTAAATAATGAATTAATTTCAACCAATAGTATATTTGCCATTATTTTGAATCCCGTCTTGCAATTTATCAGGTCCGCTGTAAAATTCAGCTGGTTTCGGGTTCAACAATTTTTCCACAAACGTTTTCACCTGATCTTCATGAGAAAATTTATTGTCATTCAGAGCAATTTGTTGAGAACGAAAAAGATGGATATCATTTGGCCCTAGGTCTGGTAAATATGGTGGATGGAGCAGAACGCACCAGCCGAAATCCCATATTTTTTCCTTCATGATTCTTGCTGAATGTGGCCTTGCCTCATCATGGAGAAGCACAATAATTCCCCGATTGACGAGTTCGGGGTGTTTTCTTTTCTGTTTCCTACCTTTTTCAAGTGGCAGCAGATTACGGATTGTGATGTGTTGAGGTCAAGCGCTAATTCTAGAGTATTTTTCCATGGATTGCATCCCAATAATTCTCTAAAATCATATTCATCGAGATTTGATCAGCGTCCTGATCTGAGTTCAGGTATCAACGTCGTATCGTCAGAGCTAAATTTTGAAAACTAGTTTCGGACTTGGCAGTCAGTAATGACATCGCAGCCATTAACACTACGAATTTTCTGAGCCGTTTCTGTGGCGTTTTGGTTATTCTTAAACTCTCACAATAGAACATGTTGAATATGCATTTTCGGTTATTTTAAATTATGATATGCACACTTTCATTACTGAAATAAGAAAGACTGATGAAGGCATTCTTTAACCTGATCATTTTGGTTGGGTTTGGTTTGGGTTTTATGGCATTTTAGATAATTCAATGCCAAATCATGTTAATACATATATATATTGTGAACACATTTTGCTGATAACATTTTCAAACAAGCCTGAGCTCGTTTTTTTTTTTTTGGCACACAGTCAAATGGTTTCAAGTATTTCTATCAAATACGAATTATTCTATTTACTATTAATCATTTGTTTGCGCATGGCTCTACGTATTGCCATATAACAGTAACAATTTAACGTCAGTTATTTGTTTGCACACATTTACATAGATACACATATGTATGAGATTAGTTTGTCAGTGTTTTCATTTTTAAATGAGTTAGAACTAATTTGTTTAGACAAGAGTATTGCTGTTGTTTCTACACAGTAAAATAGTTTCAATTATTGCTATCTAACACTTATACATCTATTCAATATTAACCATTTATTTACTCACTGTAAAGTGGTTGTATGTATTGCTATTCAACACGAACTATTCTCTTCAACAATACTCATTCGTTTGTACCCAGTTAAACGGTTTAAAGTATTGCTATGTATCACTAACAATTCAATTAATCATTAGTTATTTGTTTACACGCAGTTAAATGATCAAACGGTTCTATTTCTAACAATTCAATTTAGCATAAGCATTTTGTTTGCAACGAGTTTAAATGTCAAACAGCTCTAATTGACCAGTATGTAGGACATTATCAGGTGCTATCACTCCGGGCTAGATTGGACCTGGAGTAATGGTAATAAAGAGGTTCTCCACATTCCCAAAAACTCTTAGGCTCGAACATAACCCTCACATTGTTTAATATCATATCCAGAACACTCATTGTGGTGGTGGTGGGGGAGTCTTACCCCTCTGTAGAGAAGTAGACGGTGTATTCTAAAGCCCCAGTTGATTGGGCTTCCATGTAATTTTCGGTTGCGTTTAAGATATTGCAGGATTGAAATGCGTAGTTACAAATTGCTTTTAAAAAACAATAATTATTTCTGATTTCTGACACAACATAACATATATATATATATATATATATATATATATATATATATATATATATAATGAGAGAAACTGAAAGAAAGAAAGAAAGAAAGAAAGAAAGAAAGAAAGAAAGAAAGAAGCTAAAAAGGTTGAAGAGAAGTTGGGAAAAGGAAAGTTTGCGAACGAGAGAGAGAGAGTCCAAAGAAAGAAACAAACAAAGCGGCAGAAAATGTACAAGCAAAGAAAGAAAGAAAGAAAGAAAGAAAGAAAGAAGCTGAAAAGATAAAAGTGAATATTAAAGAAAAAAAAGAAAGAAAGAAAAAAAAGAAAGAAAGAAGCTGAAAAGATAGAAGTGAATACTATAAAAAGAAAGAAAGAAAGAAAGAAAGAAAGAAAGAAAGGAAGGAAGGAAGGAAGGATAGCTACCGAAAATGAAGCAGTGAACTTGTGAGAAAGAAGGGTGAAAAAGCGCGAAAGAGAAAGAGAAAGAAAGAAAGAGAGGACGGGGAGAAAAACTGAAAATGTGTAGAAGAAAAATCGCTAAAAAGTGGGGAAACAAATTTAGAGAGAGATATACAGAGTAGCAACAAAAAAAGAACGAAAGAGAGAGAGAAAAAGAGTGAGAAAGAGAGAGAAAGAGAGAGAGAGAGAGAAAGAAAAATGAGAGCAAAAGAGAAAAGTGAGAAAAAAAAGAGTCGAACACTTCATTATGTATATGACGCGATCAATCAACCACATTTGACCTCCTGGTTGGTTGTATGTGAAAAAAAAAAAAAAAGAAAAAAAAAAGAGATATTATCAATATTGGCATTTCTATCAGTCAGAATCATATTCCTGTGTCGGAGACAACGCTGGCTATGCACAGCGGGCGTTAGCATGGTCTGCAAACGGCGTGTGCCAACAACGCGGCTGCTTCCCCTTTAAGGCTTTTCATCCACACTGCGATGCTATTTGTGAGAGAGAAAGAGAGAAAGAAAGAGAGAGAGAAAGAGAGAGAGAGAGAGAGAGAGAGAGAGGGAGAAAAATTCCTCTGACAACAACAAAGCTTGCAGGTGAATAATGCACGCAGAGATATGTCTATCAAAAACGCTCTCTTAAATATTATTTCAACTGCGTTGTAATTAGCAACAACTATTAGAAATAGAATTAATAATATCAACAATAATGATTTATGGACATGAAAGCCATGACGTAAAATGCTAACGGAAACATTTATGAATATAGCATGAGGAATTAATGTTTATTTATCAATATATTAAATGTAAGCCTGTTTATCAGCCGGGATTTTGTTGTAAAATAAATGGGAATATAATTTTGTTTTTGGATTATATAAAGACTTTATATTTTAAGATAATTTAACATCGAAATAGTATCCTTTAAAATGCATATTTTCCATGGATGAAATTTATTTATTAAATGTATGCGTTTAAAAATGGATGATTATTATTTACTTTATTTAGCCGGTAAATATAACTTGTTTTGATCGTATTTTGTTGGTTTTTTTTCTTCTATTAGATTTTTTGATAATTTTGAAAACTTTCTCTGATTTAATTATTCTGAAGTAAATGACTATTTTGTAGCTCTTTAGATATGACAGATTCCACAGAATACTGAGATCCAATATTTCCCGCCTAAAAATAATAAAATGATATTTGAAAGCTAAATCTGAAATACTGTTTTAAAAAAATTGCAAGGAAATTGACTAAGAAACGTTGTGAAAAATTTCTGAAGAATCTAAAAAAAACGTTTTGTGTTTTTTTATGGGAATCATGATTTCTCAAGAAGTGTGTGTGAGGAAAGTTGATGTAAGAAGAAAACTGATGATGAGAAAAGAACTTAAATTTATGTAACTAGTAAGACATTGGTGTGGCCAATAAGATTGTCCAAAGGAATTTTATATAATAAAATGGAAACACTGAGGAAATAACAATATTCAAGTAATATTTTCACCAACACAGTCAGATGAAACCAGCAACAAGTGTTTGAAGGACAATGAAACAACACTTTGACATCTGTGCAGTTGGTAAGACATTTTTATTTCTAATATATATATATATATATATATATATATATATATATATATATATATATATATATATATATGTTTGTGTATAAATTTGTGAAATATATGTACGTATTGGTATGTATTATATTGGATCAACTTTTAAGTTGTTATTTACTTGGAATATTAAAAGTTAAAACAAACATGCTTATATATATATATATATATATATATATATATATATATATATATATATATATATATATATATATATATAGATGTATATATACAGATATATATATATATATATATATATATATATATATATATATATATATATATATATATCAAGAAAGTTGAATAAAAATAATTCCTTAAAGTTTCATGCAATGCAGTATTATCCGAAAATAATAAAATCCAAGTATCTTTGCATTAGAAAGAAATTTAAAATTCAGATTATATATATATATATATATATATATATATATATATATATATATATATATATATATATATATAACACCGTAAAGGCTGAATTAAAAAGTTCGCATGCACTGTAACTTAAAGCTACATGCAATTATAACATGACAATCATCAGACAGCCAATAATTTGGCTGTCTGATGATTGGAGAGTCATAACATTAACTTACTGCATTTGCTTACTTTTGTGAATTTTTCATTCAATTTTTAAGGTTTTTTTCATGTCCTGTTTCATCTTTGGTTTATTGAATTTCCCTTTTTTTGCTTTTTAGAGATCAATTGATGATTTTTCTAAAAAGTTTTATATATATATATATATATATATATATATATATATATATATATATATATATATATTTAACCGTTTATTATCTTGAATAAATATCTAATTTGTTTTTTATTTCTTTTTATATATACTTTATTTGACTGTTAATTTTGTACGTTTATTTTTTTTTTTTTACCTTTAATCATTATTTTTTATCATTCATTATTTATTTCAAGATAAAAAATTCTCCGAAAATGTTCAACTTTATTTAAGATGAAATTTTAGAAAATAAATTAAATATCATATCTACATATATTTACGTATATCTATTGTAGGGACCTTTGAATTATCAATCCTAGTTGTTATGGAAACACAACCCTTGCTCGCATTGAGTGACACTGACCACACCTCGGGTTACCATAACTATGGTTCTTCTGTTTACTGAATTTACCCAAATCGTCTTCATTTGAATAATATATATATATATATATATATATATATATATATATATATATATATATATATATATATGGAGAGAGAGATAGAAAGAGAGAGAGAGAGTATGGTAGGGACAAGTGAATAAGTGTAGAATATATTGACGAAAAAAACATTTATATACTTTTCCTATCCATAATCTCCTTATTTTTATTTTTATTCTTTTCACTATATCCACTTTGTTGATGTACTTTATCCAAAGTTTCTCCGTTAATCATGCCAATAAAGATTACACAGTGAAAATTTCATATGTACATATGTGAGGGATATATAAAGATATACATACACATATCTCTCTCTCTCTCTCACTCTCTCTCTCTCTCAATCTTTCAATCTATCTATCTATCTATCTTTAGCCAGATAGATAGATAGATTATTAAACGTACATATATAAGAATTAAATATATATTTTTTTAATTCTATATTTTCCTTAAAGTGTATTTCCTCTATATTGTAAATTACAATTACATACTTTTTTTATGTATGTATGTATGTATTTATGTATGTATGTATGTATGTATGGTTAGATAGATAGATAGATTATTGAACATTAGTATATATGAGTTAGATATGTTTTTGTACAAATCTATATTTTAATTATCCTATATTCCCTCTCTAATAATAGTATTTCATGTGTACATGTGTTATATTTACTTAGATATGCCCCTTTTTAACCCATCTTTCTATTTTCTGTCTAGTTGATAAAAATTCAGAAATGACAAAAACAAAAAATTTATATTCATTTTAGATTCTATTTCAAATAATTTCATATAATTAAATTTTTACAAACCCTCTTTTTTTCTTATACTTTTTTTTTTCATTTTTTTTTTTTCATAACTCCAAATATTATTCAGAATGTTACCAAACACATTTTCGTGTTTTGGGTTTGACGTTAAACTGCCTCTGATGGTGAGGCTCCAATCTTAGAGGTTAGAGAATATGGAGAAGCTCTTCATTACCAATACTCTCAGGTCCACACTGACCCAGAATGGTATTACCTGTTAGGGTTCAATTTGTGGGTCTAATAGAATGGTTCAATTTTCTGCTTGGGATTATCATTATTAGTAAATTGAAAACATATAGATATGTGCAAGTTCATCGTACTAGATTTGAATATTTGATAAATAGAATTACTGATGTTAAATAGCAATACATACAAATATTGAACTGTGTGCAAACAAATGATTAATATTAGATAGAATTATTTTTGTTTACAATACTTGAAATCTTCTAAGTGCAAAGATAGAATTATTAGTATTTGGTAGCAACACTTGGAACTTTTTAAAATTATTAGTGTTAGCAATACTTGAAACCATTTAACTGCTGCATGTAAACAAATGATTTACAAGAAATAAACCTATTAGTATTTGATTGTAATTCTTGTAACCATTTAAAATTATTAGAGTTAGCAATACTTGAAACCATTTAACTGCTGTGTGTAAACAAATGATTTATATGAAATGGGACTATTAGTATTTAATAGTAATTCTTGAAACAATTTAATTTTGCTAAACTATTCGCTTAAAAATCATAAAAATTCACTTAAAAATCATATATATATATATATATATATATATATATATATATATATATATATATATATATATGTGTGTGTGTGTGTGTGTGTGCGCATGCGCGTGTGCGTGTGTGTGAATGAACTGGATTTGGCATTGAATAACTTACCAAATTTGATATACCATGAAATACAACCAGACCAAACAACCATATTTCCATTTGAACCAAAAAGTTATAAATATCTCCAGGTATTTATATCACGGAATCTGTATACCGCGAAATTCGGTTAATGTTATCTTTATTTGCCATAAAAATTCACTCTCATTCAATTCTCTGATGTTGAATAACTCATTTGTTTCCACAAAGTTATATGGTTTCAAGTATTGTTATTCAACACCAATAAATTGTTTACACGTATACGCATGCCTGTACACACACATACGCACACGCACCGATGCAAATACAATCACACACACATACACACACACACACACACACACACACACACACACAGACACGTAAGCAGACAAACACATATATATATACACACACATATATATATGTATATATATAATGGCGCATATGCGTCCATTTAAAAATAAACAAAATTCTTACAAATACATATATATATATATATATATATATATGTTTATTTGTAAGAATTTTGTTTAATCTTAAATAGATGCATATGTGCCATTATATATATATATATGTATATATATATATATATATGTGTGTGTGTGTGTGTGTGTGTGTGTGTGTGTGTGTATTTGTAGGGTTGCGTGTGCGTATGTGTGTGCACAGGCATGCGTATACGAGTAAACAATTTATTGATGTTGAATGACAATACTTGAAACTATAACTGTGTGAAAACAAATGAGTTATTAGATTTATTCATTTAATGCCATTGAATTTAGTCTGCGAACCCTGGGTTTCATGAAGTTTTTACAAAACAACAATCATCAGGCAGTTATTTTGACTGGCTGATGATTGCTGTTTTGTAAAACCTCCTGGAAACCCAGGGTTCGCAGACAAAATTCCATGGCATTAAATGTATAAATCTAATATATATTTATTTATTATTATTAAATAATAGCTCTATCCTAGATATTGAGTACTCTCCATATTACATTGCACTTGGTTCACCACAAACCCACAAAGTGATTTAGTGATAAGCAACACTGTTATAATATATATATGTATAGGTATTCTTTAATCCAGTAAATCCGGAGTAGGGAACAATTCCGTCAGGACAGTTAAATTATTCAAAATTCGAATAATTAAATATTCCCGGAAATTATTTTTTCTAGAAGTCCTGTTAAAATCTTTTGGGAGTTCTTGATTCAAATCAATGCTCTTAACAGGATGGAAAGAAATTTATAATCTTAAAGTGACCGAATGGAAAAATGGTAATGGAAATAAATTTATAATTCTAATGTGACCAAGATTGTGTTTTTTTCTTGAAATCACACATACACACGCACACACAAACATACACACACACACACACACACACACACACACACACACACACACACACACACACACACACACACACACATATATATATATATATATATATATATATATATATATATATATATAATGAATTCACATTTCAGTTCCATTTGACGAAGTAGAGATTGAAAGATGTCAAACAGCCTTTAATGTTTTGAAGAATCTTGATGCTGTACTCGTGGGAAATCATTTAACTCTGTTTATGTGAGACGATTGTTTTGTTGAAAAAAAAAAAAGCTATAAGGTTATCAGTTCTTTTCTTTTTTAAAAGAATTAAAAGTAAGGATTCATTTGAAGTAAGCGTTGAAATAAGAAAAATGATAAACCATAACAGTTTCATGATGTATTTGTTTACACATTAACCTTGTAGCAAGTTTGAATTAATGCCGTTATGGCAAAATAATTTGATGCGAATTCTTTTATTTTCTACATAAGTAGTAGATAAACAAACATATATATATATATATATATATATATATATATATATATATATATGTGTGTGTGTGTGTGTGTGTGTGTGTGTGTGTGTGTGTGTTTGTATACTCTGAAGATATTTATCTATGTATATGTGTGTGAGTTTTTTACTTGTATATATATATATATATATATATAGTTCTCTGTTTTTATATTTATCAAAGCTCATACCTATTTATATGACTATCCATCTATCCTCCAGTCTTTTTATCTATCTATATCTCTATCTATCTATCTATCTATGAGCCTATTTATCTGTCCATCTAAACTAATATGTCTGTCAATCTATCTATCTGTCCACATAAATTTGTGTGTGTGTGTGTGTGTGTGTGTGTGTAAAAGAAAGCATGAAAATATTTTTAGAATTGCATACCATAGGATTCATTTCCATTTTTCTTTAGTCACGAAGTTTAATGGTTAGCAGACCATTGTGGGTTCAATTCTCACTAAATGCCCCAAACTTCTGTCCTTAGCTAAACTTAGTAAATAATCATATGTATATATATATATATATATATATATATATATATATATATATATATATATATATATATATTCTATTTCTATCAATCAGTTTATTTAATAGAAATATGACTATGTCTACCTTTCGAAAGTAATGGGTAATGCAGATCTATAATAACGTACTGCAATTTCCGGCTTGTAAGATGTGCACTTCAACCAGCAAAAAATTATGCAAATTTTACTCTTCATCCTATGCTCTAGTTCATTTCTTAAAACTTCTTTTTGCGGGGAGTGTTGTCTCTCTCTTTTTCTCGGGTGGGGGGGGGGCATTTCTTTTTTAATATATATATATATATATATATATATATATATATATATATATATATATATATATATACATATATATATATATATATGTATTTTTTTTTCAAAATGAATATATATATATATACATATACATATATATATATATATATATATATATATATATATATATATATATGTGTGTGTGTGTGTGTGTGTGTGTGTGTGTGTGTGTGTGTGAAGGAAAAGAATAAATCTTAATTCCGACTAGCTGTGCTCTTCTTGAAAATTGGCTCTTAGTAACGCACTATCCATTGTGGAAAGGGTTGGGTAATTAGATCCATACATACATACATCCATACATACACAAGAAGCTATAATCATATATTATATTTTTTGAAGAATTCAACCTGGTTTTCTGTATATATATGCTGCATGGCGTAACGTTCATCATCTTAATAATAATAACAATAATAATAATAATAATAATATATATACATATATATATATATATATATATATATATATATATATATATATATATATATATATATATATATATATATATATATATATATATATATATAAATGCTTCTCGATCAGCCAAGTTCAAATCTTGGCTGAAGCTGTTTGCATTACATTTTCGCGCAGCAACGGGCAAATAGTAATGCTTACGGAGATCTTTTGCCTTTAGTTCGGCAACTGGTCTACTAGAAGAAAAAAAATCTGAATTCAAAAGCAGGGGGCGTGGGGCTTGCAACTCCACCCCATTAAAAAAGAACAAAAAATAAACGAAAAAAGTTTTTACGAAACCGCAGCCCCATCACATACGTGGTATGGCTGTGGTCCTCCGCCCTCAAAGGCAAGGGACAATTACATTACGTTAAATATTGATAACATGAATTTACATATAAAGTGATAAGATTTTATACTATTTATAACATTAATTTATTGCCCTGTCGGTGGGCCTTATGATATGCCGACCCAAAAGGGTTTTCCTGGGTATGACTCTAAACCACATCCTGTGGTCCTGAAGCTCTGGATGCGTGGAGTACCCCTTTTATTGGCATTACTCCCACGTTCATTCCGACCTGAGATGGAAGTACGTGTTAGGGTCCGGTCGATGTTTAAAATAAATCTATTTGAAAATTATCGGCATCGGAAAAAAAATGCTTGAAACAAAGTATCCGTGTGCAAACAAATTATCATTATTTTTATTAAACAGGAAGAGTTACTTGTAACCACATTAATGTGTATGAATCAATATTAGAAAGAAACACCCGAAACTGGATAACTGTATGCAAATTTACTCTATTAAATAGAAATACTTGATATATAAATGTGTGAATGCAATTGATATTTGTAAACGAATGAAAAACAAAGAATTTAAATAATGATTGAAAATGAAATATAAAAAATGCAGTTATGAGTTTAATAAAACATTAATGAATTGATCAAATTTCGGTGTTAACATTTCTTAAAAGGTTTGATTAACTATTAAATAAAGAAAAGCAATCAATAATTCAAACAGAACATTATTCTATATATATATATATAACTATACTTTAAATAGATTATGAATATATTTTTATATACAACTTAACAATGTATATTATATATACATTGTTAAGTTGTATATAAAAATATATTCATATATGTATATATTATGAAATATATTCATAATATGTATATGTAGATGTGTGTGTGGTTGTGTGCGTATTATGTATATATATGTATGGATATGTATATGCATATGGGTGTATGAATATATAAATTAATAGATAATATTACCAAATATAAAACTATATGTGCTTGAAAATAATAATATTTTACATATAGAAATATATTTATATAAGATATAATTCTATACATAACTATATGAATTTATATATAACATTACTATATATATATATATATATATATATATATATATATATATATATATATATATGTATATATATATATATACATCATTGCTATAAAATATAATATGTATATATTAATATATAACATCGCATGATATATAATTTTAAAAATTTGTATAAAACATTACGCAGCATATAACTATAAATATTTATATACAATATTACCTTATATTTAACGATATATATATATATGTGTGTGTGTGTGTGTGTTTGTATATATTTATTTATTTATATTCACATACATATATGTGCATATATATATCATTATCTATTTATATAACGATGTTTTATGTGCGAGTCTATATGTATGTATATATATATATATATATATATATATATATATATATATATATATATATATATATATATATATATCGGAAGTTTCTTAATGAAATTATATAGACAAAATGTGTTTTCATTATTTAATCTAGCATGCTTAAATGAAACACTGACGTCCAATTACACATAGACACACACACATATATATATATGCACAAAAATAACATTATATATATACATATACATATTTGTGAATGTGTGTGTGTGTGTGTGTGTGTGTGTGTGTGTGTGTGTGTGTGTGTGTGTGTGTGTGTGTGTGTGTGTGTGTGTGTATTAATGCTTGTAACTATTTTGTTTAATTCTAAACAGACGCAAATTTGGTGTTATAAATATATTTGTATATCTATCTATCTATCTATCCCTCTCTCTCTCTCTCTATATATATATATATATATATATATATATGTGTGTGTGTGTGTGTGTGTGTGTGTGTGTGTGTGTGTGTGTGTGTGTGTGTGTGTGTGTATGTCATCATCATCAGCTTTGTGAGGTGCTGCATCATGGACTTGTTCAATATTAATCGCAGCATTTTTGTGTAATTGGCGTCTGTATATATATATATATATATATATATATATATATATATATATATATATATATATATACGGAGAGACTTTAAAAACAAAGTTGTCCAAAAACGTTGAAATTATAACGAAATAAATTCATCACTTTTGGATTACTTTGTTTTAAAATTTTCTATAGAATTCCTTTCCAGTATTTTATTCTCTGTACACACACACATACACACATACACACACACACACACACACACACACACACACACACACACACACATATATATATATATATATATATATATATATATATATATATATATATATATATATATATATATATATATTACAATCCACGAAGTTATATATGCTTAACTAACTTATATACAAACTCAAACAACACTTGTTCAAACAAATTGTAATGACCTGCTACGCTGCAAACGCCTGAAATATAAACCAAAATTTTTTAACGTCACAAATGCGATAGGAAAGTAGACCGTTGCTCGTTATACAATTAGTCTGATTTTAAAAAATTATAACATCTCACTTCTTTAATGTTCGATGAAATCGCTGACGAAGGACATTTCGGATACTATATATATATCTATATATATATTCATAGAAAAGTTAACTTACTATCCGTACTCTTGTTTGTTTGAAGACAGGAGAAAATTAGTAATAAGAAAAAGATATATTTCGATTGTGCTCTTTTGTAAAAATTGCTTACAAGAAATACTGCCGTTAAAACGAAGTTTATATATATATATATATATATATATATATATATATATATATATATATATATATATATATGTGTGTGTGTGTGTGTGTGTGTGTGTGTGTGTGTGTGTGTGTGTGCAAAATTTAAATGAAAAAGTTACCTTTTTCCTTTTAAAATAGAACAAATATTTTTTAATTACATAAATTTTTAGTCTTAAGCGTTACTCTAACTCATTGTAGAATATCATATCCTACAAATAGAATAGATCATTTTTGATTAATTCAAATATTAGAGGACAATTTCGGCACATTATATATATATATATATATATATATATATATATATATATATATATATATATATATATATATATAGATATATATATATATATATATATATATATATATATATATTTGCAAACGGATGTGTGAGTGTGTGTGGCGGGGGAAGACCTCCGAGAGAAACTTGCCAATTTTGAGAAATGGCGTAGTATGATATCCATTTAATAAAATACATTTAGGATATGAATAACTTTTTAAATGTTAGTTATTTTGAGCTATCCCATTGTGTGTGTGTGTGTGTGTGTGTGTGTGTGTGTGTGTGTGTTCGTTCATGCATGTTTGTGTGCACGTGTGTGTGTGTCTGTGTATATAGAAAAAGAGCCTCTAATGGAAATTTTGCAAGGTGATACAAGACTATTTTCAGACTCCCCCGGAGAGGGCGCCACGAAGGTAAAGGATTTTAGGGCCCCCATTCATCTTTAATCCTTAATTAAGTCTTTCTTTTTTCTTTTCTTTTTTTTTTCTTTAATATTCATATTGCTATAAGTTTGAATTTAAAGGTGCAGTTTTTATTGTTCTTTTTTACATTGTTGGAGAAAAATATGTTTATGATAATATATGAACAAATTCGACAGCTTTTTGGTGTATAATAATGAAAGCATAATTGAACATGATCTCTAATCTGAATATGAGCATGGGTAAACTTTCAGAAAACTATTATAACCTATGATGCCCGTGGTGTAGTGGTTATCGTCGTAGGAAATGGACACGGTGACTTGAGTTCAAATCCTGGACGAGAATGATTGCATTTCACATAGCACTAATACCCTTGGGAAAGGTATGAATCCAATTATTCTCCCTCCAGCTAGGGGTAAATAGTAGAACAAGCTGGGTTCTTCAGCCTTAGTGAGGCAACTAGTCTAGGAGAAAGAAAACTCTGAATTCAAACCTGTTAAACTCCGCTTAAAAATTGACCTTGTGTCATATCCTGCCCGATCGGAGGGGTTGGGTAAATAGGATTATAACCTATGTTACCAGAATGAGTATTTGACAGAAATTCACGGGTCCCTTCAACGTTCCCAAGGCTCCGTAACAGACAGACAATATGACAATATACTTGATACAAATCTTAAACGAGTTGTTTCTTTTTTTTTTTTTTTTTTTTTTGATAGGGTGGCTGTCAAAAATTCACGAACACCTCCTACACGCCTTGGACCCCAAATTAGCTGGAACTCATTCTCACAGATCCGGTAAATTAATAAAAGTGCGAATATTAATCTTGAAATTTTTAAATCTGGATTTGGTTGTGGATTTTTTTCAGTTTTTCGAAATTGAAATTATCAATATCT
Organism: Sepioteuthis lessoniana; assembly: GCA_963585895.1. Classification (NCBI taxonomy): domain Eukaryota; kingdom Metazoa; phylum Mollusca; class Cephalopoda; order Myopsida; family Loliginidae; genus Sepioteuthis; species Sepioteuthis lessoniana. The sequence goes on from CAUZXS010003424.1 coordinate 40,858, forward strand.
TTGTATATTACTTGCACAGAACAAAATTATTTAATTGGACAGAGAAATTTTCTTATGTTTAACAAGCTTCGCTAGATGCATTCAGGGCGTCCCCAAAATTTGTCATAATTTCACAGACCAATGATTTCGTCAATTTTTGTTGAAATAACCTCAAATTTTCACAGATCAAGATTTTATATTTGATGGAAGAGGAAAGTATGTGCTTATCTGCTAGAAGGATGGGTTGGTCGTGGTGGAGATGAAGACAGTTTTTTGATGAAAGCCGCCGCGGTCACCGGACCTATCCCCGTGTGATTTCTTTTTATGGGCATATATATAGGAGTTGATCTATATCTTCTCCCCACCCCATCTGCCTGCTAGCATTGATGAACTCAAACAGAGAATCACTTCTGCATTGGATAATATTACCGGAGATACGCTACAGCGCATTTGGTAAGACCTTATCTACTGACTTGACGTGTGCCGTATCACAGACGGTGCTTATATTGATTCGGTCCCAGAATACACTTATGTTGTTCAATACCTAAACTGTTCAATTTCATTGAGCTAGACTTAGCAGTTTTCAAACTAATTGCTCTTAAAATAATGTCAATTTTTTTTTTGGGGGGTCCCCCCTTTATTTTACAAAGCCGTCTTATAATCTAATGGGTTTTTTGGTTTAGTACAGGGGTGGGCAAATTTTTTTGGTGGGAGGGCCGCATCACTGGATTATGAATTATCAAAGAGCTTCATCTTTTAAAATCAAAAGAATTCAGTCTCGAATCAAATGCAAGTGTTAATTTTTCATTTTTTTAGAGGCGCCCGCAGGCTGCACTGCAGGCCGCATGTGGCCAGCGGGCCGTAGTTTGCCCATCCCTGGTTTAAGGGTTAAAAGGCCTGATCAGAAAAACCTTACAAGTCCTAATCTCTCTAGGACACCCATATATCCAGCCTTGTGCCACAATGAAGCAAAACTTTGTAAATGACTACTTTAAGGATTTCATTTATTTCAAATGGTTTCAATTTTTTTTTCAAATTTCAAAGGATTTCGTCAATATTTTTTTTCAATTTAAAGGTTATTTGTTTATTCTAATGAAGATTTCCATTCATTAAAAAAGGTCCAACCCTCGGAATTAATAATTCATTTACGGTTTAACACAAAAAATTCTCATCCAATATCTGTTGCACTTGTTTTAGACATTGAAATAATTGCATAATTATGCGATTATCTTAATTCGCTTTTTATTTTTTCAATATTTTCATGTCTTTTATTTCTATTTCTACATTTTTTATGCATATTATAGTTTTTTCGATCCCCACCGCCGCCACCACCACCACCACAAAAAAAGTGAGGAATAAAAACGCCTGGAAGTTTAACTAATCAACAAGAGTTAATACGTAATTTAACTTGCAACCCAAACCAAAAATAGTAATCTATGTAACGCACCAATTATTTAACCATCTGTGTGAATGAAAACATATAACACACCCACTCACGCAACGCACGCATATACACACTGATTCAATAATATAAAAAAAAACACCTGCATAATTATATCAAGTAGACATACGTGCTCAAAAGTAATTCTGACTATATCCATTTATAATTATATATGTACATCCTTTTATTCAATAGTCCTTAACAGCTTTTTCATGTTTGATAG